>JAACJT020010988.1:4327-45620 GCA_009936485.2 Gymnarchus niloticus | reverse complement strand
ATATATATATATATATATATATATATATATATATATATAATATAGTGATATATATAGTGTGTATGACTAAATCAGCAGTGGTTTCTTTAACCTAAGTCTAGACATGTGTTCCACAGAATGGAAGGAATTTTCAGAAGAATGAATTGCACCTGGAGACCCTTGAATGGAATATTTCTACAAATACTCATTCATGATACTCCCTTAACTTGAAAAATGTATTCATGTTCTGCAATGAATTACTGTATAACTGTATAACCGAATAACCGGCAGGTGAAACTGCTGTGACTTGACACTGATTCTGAGCATGCAGGACATCCAGTAGTAGATCAGATCACCTTTCAACCTCTATGGACATCATACATTACAGTACATGCAAACAGAACATTCAATACATGCAAGGAAAACAGGCAGGTCAGGTAAAGGAGACATTCAGTACATGTAGGATATGCCCTCCCGGGTCTTACCGAGGTAGCTGTATCGCTCAGTGCTGGCTGCATCTTTGTTTATGGAGTAGTAAGAATCTGAGGTCAAGTTGAGTGCCTTGACTGTTCCAGTCCAGTAGTATGACCCAGGAGCTCCCATCACCAGCAGCTCCTGAAACACAACCCAAACTCTCAGATCCAAAGGCCTTCGTTAGGTCAGAAAACGGGCTGGTACTAGTAGAACCCTGGTGCCGTCACACCACAAAGCCTGTAGCACAGTACTTATAATGGTAACAATGTTAATTAAATTAAAATAATAACACAATTCATACTGTATTCATTCAATTAGCCAGGGGCTTGAATGAATCCGTTTGTCAGTCTAACCATATCTGCTTCTCTGGTTGATTCAAAGCTTGGCTGAAAATACCATGCAGACATTCATCACAGCTTCCTCGGCTGTCCTGAGGAGGGACATCATTTAAAGAGTCAGCCATGCTTCTTGTTATCAGTTTTTCACGCTGCAACGTGACTGAAGGGTCTGCCAGTCAACGGGGAATGCAGTACACTGTCTGCACCGCCTGCCCAAGTGGTTCTACGAGACATAAATCGCTGGCTTCTTATGTAACAACATGGCTGAAGGAAAAACATGGGGTTTTGGTTCAGCTCTGGTTAGCTGGTGGCCACAAACCACCCAGCACTATCTCACAGTCATACCACAGGAATTAAAGCCAGGCCTTAGGGTTACCTTTGATGTTTGGGCATCGGTATAAAGCTTCTGAAATGTGTCTGCAGCCATACTTCCATCTTACCACGGCTACATAGAAGTACATCTACGAAGACTGAAAAATAAATGTTCTACATCGTCAGTATAATGTGACTAGCTATAATGAGAATCTGGATACAACGTAGTCACTGACATGAATCCTAACACTAACCTTGTTATACCGCTCAGCAGGCTTTACTGCCATGTTTCCAAGACTGGAAGTGCATGCTTCAGCAAAACTTACAGCTTTAATAAATCATTTTCCATCCATTCATCTTCACACCAGTTCTCCTGAACAGGGTCATGTGGGGATATTTTCCCAGCTTATAATATTCTTGATATATATGATATTGTATGAATACTTAGTGGCAATTTAAGTACACCTACCAGTAGTACCACGTAGGACCCACTTTTGCTTCCAGAACTGCATCGCGAGTTCAGAGAAGCCAGTCCACATACCACTCTTGTACTGAGCTGTCATTTTTGTATGCGTGGCCTTTAGGGAACTTTAGGAACTTTGGCCATTCTCCTCTGACCTCTCCCATTAACAAGGTGTTCTTCCCATGTGATTCTTAACCATTATAAGGTTTAGCCGAACAGCAAGTGAACTTCTTAACACCGTCTGCTAGCAGCAAATATTCATGTTCAAATGAATAGTTTTTTCCCGAGGTAGGCTCTTTGAAGTAACAAGCAGGTGTAGCTGACTCCCCCTGAGCAGTTCACGCTGGCATCTGTGCACTGTCACTGATTCAGAATCAGTTATATTCATCAGTTTAACTGCAGCAGTAACAGAGATGCGTAAGGTGGGTAAGCTGGCCCTAATTCAGGGTGGGACTGATAGGCATGCAGCACCGCTAACCAAGTGTCTTCCCTGTGTCTAAGTTGTTTAAGGTCGTAGTGCCACATTTGAGCGTGTTCCTTAACCCTAACCCTAACCCTTAAGTAATAGTTGACCTGTCCATTTCCAGTGCATGGTCTTTTGTTGAAGAACACAGGGACTCTGACCTCTGTGAAGACACCAGCTATCCCAGCCTGACAGGAGCCATGTTCCTCCCCGTATGTCTTCTTATAGTCTGAAAAACACCCAAGACAATTCACATCGTAAGGCCATATTATTGCACTATGTTTCACACAATAATGACCAGACGAACTTTACCATTGCTATGGACACATTCTGTACGCATCCCTGGTGAGCAGGAAGAGCCACAAGAGGGAGGACATACAGCCCCAGTCTGCACGGAACTGCTCCTTACAGAACGTACCCTTTAACAACGAGGCTGACAGTGGGAAATTCCACACAAATGTAAGGAACTAGACAAATACTGACATTTTCCTTCATCACTTCACACAATGTTTACCAAAAAGGCTGCAAATCCTTCTTCAGACACTAGCAATGATCCTCCTGTCTGTAAAGTTCTGCCCATCTTTCAACCATAAGGAGCAGGGGGAGAGCACTGTGTTAGTGGAGGTACCTACCCTCATAGCAGGGGATGAGTACTGGATTAATGGAAGTACTTACCCCTATAGCAGGGGATATGTGGCCAGTTATTGGAGGTACCTACACTCATAGCAGGGGGAGAGCACTGTGTTAGTGGAGGTACCTACCTTCATAGCAGGGGATGAGTGAACGTGTGTTGCCCTGGAGTGTGGGGGAGATGACTGAGCAATAGCCATGAGGCATGAAATGCTCTGATTCATAGAAGACGTTCTTCCAACGGTGAGCACAGGCCTGTAGTTAGACACAAAGAGTAAGAATGGGTTAAACCGTCTTCCATAAAAACATCCGCAGAGACATACATAGTTCATAAGCATACATACTCACCAAAATACATACGAAGCTATAAAAAACTATACACTAAAACAAAAAGGTGTGTGCCCAGATAATTAGTAAAATACCTCAGAGGAACTAGAACACAAGGTGAAAGACTACCTAAAATGTTGATGTTGTCATTCATACTGTAATCAGTGGATTCAAAGAACTCAGTTCAGAATGAAAATGGTCAGCATAAGAGAAACAACACAGATCTAACTTCAGAACACGGTTCTCTTCTAACAGATGATGTGGTTGATGTAAAAATGCAGCCTTCCTCTCCTTTAGAGGAAAAAGCTCTGTGAAAACATTCCCATAACTGAATTTCGCAAAACCAAAAGTCCCAGATTGAAAAAACAGAAAGATAAAATCCAGGTTGCTCAAATCCAGGGAACCAAAATCCTGTCACAAAATAGGATGGAAAGAAAAACACACCTGACTCATCGCTGTACACCACAACCAAAACAAGAGCTAGATAAGCCTACCAGTGTGTGAATATGCCAGATTACACTGTGACCACAAAAAATACACATCAGTAGACACCAAAGAACATTTTGCTAACGTTATCCCAACAACACAACTCCACTGGTCATTCTGCAGCACTGTCAGGGCACAGGGAACCATGAAGTTACTGGCAAACTTTCCATGAATAATCAAACATAGATAATCTGGTAATAATCTAAAATGTAGGTTCATATCAGCTTTGTGGAGCAGCTTCTTCATATTTCCTCCTGGAACCCTGTAGGCCCATCTGGCCAAGGATTAAAAGAATTTGAAGACTGTTTAATTTCCAGGTCTGTGTATCTAATGCTAGGACTGAAGAGGCTGGGTCCTCTGAGCTGTCCTGGAGAACAGGGTGCCAAATGCCTGAAAGCAGCACGCAGAAAATATCGGCTGATCCAGGATCTGCTCCAACTTCTGGGCATCTCATCACCAGCAAGGAAACCTAAAAACCAGTTACACCCACCAGACTGATCACAAAACAGGAAATTGGGGGTGGGGTTATCCCACTATCTCACTAATCTGACCAAACATGGTCTGTGTGATTAGCTTATCTGGACAATGAGACACACATACGAACTCAATGCTCTTCCAAGAGCTGCAGCCATCAGAGAATAGGCCCAGAAGCTAGTCGATGCTCCCTAGCACCAAGCTCATTTCCTATGAACCACAGGGGAAACGAGGTTGTGTGCTATCTGCCAGCGATCTGAAGAGTCAACAAAGAACATCAGCCACGCTCAAAGGACCTAAAGCTTAACGAATGAAGATCAACAAGGCAGAGTGTGTGAAAGGGCGTAACTGACATCTTATTATGGACAAACAGGAAGAGAAATTGCAGCTGCACCTTAAAAAGAGCATGAAAATTCCCAGAAAAATAACAAGGAATCCTCCCAGGCTTGTCCCTGCCACAGATACAACACAATGGTGTATCTAAATGGAGATCTGTGATTCTACATGGGTATGGAAAGAGCACAGGTAGAGTCCAGGGTGGATTTAGACATGTCACGTTCCGATATTCCTAGGATCACCGTGCTCCTCGAAGAGGCCCACACAGACAGATTCACCAGGGTAAGGCACTGCAGCTTACCAACACTCTTCCATTTGGTTTGTCCTGCCGGGCCAAACTAATACCCATCCACTCATCCTCCCGGTCCTCCTGGCAGGTCTTCCCACAGGACTCCCGTTTGTTTCCTACAGACATAGGCATCAGTGTTATCTTACAGTCCAGACTCACCTCAGGGACACAGCAGCTGGACAGCACGTGCAGCCTAACAGTTCCTGGTCCTGATACGTCTCTGGTCCCTCCTCAATGTTCGGTGCTACCATGCCTTTAGAAAGTTAGTCAGCCATTTACAATAATATGCATTACTGGATTACTTTGACCTAAACTTTAATATCATCTTCATGAATCCTAATAGACAGAAATAGAAGAACTGCAATAACAACAATGGTTTTCCATCCATCATTCACTGTGTATCTGTGTGAATCTTTCACTTTAATAACTGCTGGCACAGCCATAAGATTCTGTGACTTCACCCAAACGTTTCCACAGTATCCCATACAGCGTATTCCATACCGCATCTCGTCTCAGCTCACCCCTGTGCTCATCAGGTTAAATTCTCCACATTTGTAACTCAAAGGCTCGGACAGATAGATGAGTCTTGGTGTTAAAACAACCACAGTCATTGTATACTTTTGAATTTGCATTCTCTTATTCATGTGAGCACTTACATTATCCTGTCTAATTACACTAACTGCTGCAGTCCACTTACACAAACGATCCATGAATGTGCTCCAACTAAATTATACGGTTCTTTTACAATCTCCGAGGTCCATTTTGGTCTAGCCCACCCACGGACCTGTGAAAATGTTTAATTCCTTCCATTCACACAAATAATCCGTTCTGCCCAGGAAGGACTTCCTCAGCAAAGAGGCAGGAAGCAGACAGCGCCCCCCTCAGGCTTGGCACGTTCATCGGGCCTGCAGTCTAATTTGTCTGTTGAGAGAACGTCAGACAGCTGGTGGCCAAACATGCAGGACAGGGAGTCCGTGTGACTTGGCTACTGGCCAATCAGGCCCCACGGGAAAGTATTCAGAATGAGATGGTCAGCATGCCTGTGGTGCTTGCGAACTCGGCCTGCGTGTTCTGCTGGCCTCGGCGGACGCCTGACGCGTGGGGGGGCGTGGCTCCCGAACCCAACTGAGAAACAGTGTGTGCGAAAGGAGATTGGCAAATGTTACGTCACGTAAATGACTGGATCGTCCTGCTGAGCTAGTGTGATGTTTATATAGACACACACACATACTGAAACACAATCACAAGATTATGCAGAGCGATTCACGTACAAGCAGATATAATAACACATAAACACACCTCTACACACAGGCCCACGTATACACACACATTTGTTGTGGGGATCTCACAGCAACCTTCACTTCAATGCAGTGTAGGATTGCAACAAAACTCAACCTAGAGATCCAATTCCTGTCCCTGATCCTGCGTGCGGAGCTTGCTTGTTCCTCCTGATTCCATAGGTTTCCTCCAGGTACACTGGGTTTCATCCAAAAACAACTACGTCGGTTACTGGTGTTTCTAGCAATGATCTGGCCTTCCATCTGGGGTGCACCCAGTCTTTCCACCCATGCTTCCCAGTATAAGCTTCAGTCCTGCTGTGACTGTACTGGACTGTAAAAATGGTTATGAAAAATGTATGGAAACGTGCATGCAGTGTATGTGAATATGTTGACGTAACCTTGGGGCACGTTAACTTTTTAAAACAAACTGAATAACTTTAAAAAGACCAAATTACCACACAGGAGATCCCACATGGCCATTTTTGGCCACTTACTACCCTTGTGGAAACATCAAGGTCTGCCGGTTCTCCAGCCCCTGACACAGGAAGCATTCAAAGTGTTTATCTGAACTGATCCATGCTTATGTTAGGTCCTGTGTTTTTTTTTTTGATCAGTGAAACCTGATGCTCTCACCATCTGTGGAGTCAACAAATGACAGGGTTTAAGTGGGGGGAGGGGGTATTTATTCTGGCAGAGGAAAGCACCCACTGTTGGATTCGGGCAGAAGAATCTGAGATGAATCCACTCCTTACACATATCGAAACAAGAATTCTTAAAAGTCATGAACTACAACGGCAGAAAACAAGTGGGAAAAGGATCGGAGAATGGAGAGATGGTGCCTGAAAAAGTGAAAGTCTTTGACACCGTGAGTCCTTCTTAAGTCTCCACGACTTCACTGTCTGTTCGTCCACCGAGAAGTAGAGACATGGCTAGGATTATTTTAGCAGCAGTTTGGAATTTGGAAAAAGCCAACAAACAAACAAACAGTCTCCGTTTAACTCATCACTTTTAGGGACATTTTAGAAAATAATTAGAATGTACTTTGAAGAAAAAACTATCCTCATTAAGTAACATCATAATCAATCCTTCCATAAATGTGTTAAAAATGTACCTATCGCAGTATTGGAGTACTGTGTCTTTTCAGTCATTGTCTAAACCCAAGTAGCTTGCTTTTCACCATTGTACAGATAACTCCAGCCTGGAACTTCCACCAAGCTCCTCACTACTGGTCTTGCTCAACTTCCATCCAGTACAGGGTCTTGGGGAGTTGTACTACTGTATTTATGTACCACTTAGGGAAACTGAACAAGTAATATTTATTGTGATTTCTTACGACAACGAATATGTTATAGCAGCATCTGCACTGCCAGTAATATCAACACCATGATCCAAAGGTAAAATGTGTGTGCAAGGCCTAGACCTCCAGCCAGCAAACTGTGTCTTACAGACCCATCACATGACCCACTCTATATATAGGCTGCTGAACAGTGATTACACTTCTGTTATTCATTTATTATGTTTCTCTTGTATATTTTATTATGTTATTATAAAGAACTGTCCTGCCCAGTTTTCTTAATAGCAGCATATAAATAAAACTGAATTGAATTGAACTGAACTGAACTGAATTGAATTGAATTGGTGACTTTGACTGAGATTCCCACCTCAGAGCAGAGATTGGTAAAGACAATTACCTCCCTTATCTGACTGATTAATAAAACATTTACTCCAATATGTGGGATTTAAATGACTCTACAAATAAAAGGTTTCAATGGAATAATCCTTTAGTATAAAAGATTTTTTTTTGTCTGAAGATCCAACAGACATCTGAAACAAAACCTCACAGAACTACAATGATTCCTTCCCCTTTAACTGTTTTCAAACTGTGAAAATAATCAATCAGTCCTCTTTAACTGTTTAAAAACTATAAAGACTGCCACGTCCTGAAATTTCATCTAAGACTACAAAAACTGCAGACAACAAACCCTCACCATTAACTGTATTAAAACTGTACATGCCTGAGCCTTCCCCTTTAACTGTGCTGAAATTGTAAACATTCATTTACACAAATAAAATCTCTCTTCTCAATGCAACTAAAAATACAGACAATGAATCCTTCCCTTTAACCTGTGCTAAAAACAGAAATAATTTAACCTTTGCCCAACTGTACAAAAACTGTACAAATATTGAGGCAGTCCCCTTTAACTGTTGACATGATTGAGCCCTTTCCTTTAAATCCAACACACAGTGGCTGTAGAGATGACTGAGATTTCACCCTGGTGGTTTTCCAATGTTGCTGTAGCAAGAGAAGCTTGAACCCTGCATAAATGACATTTAACAACACATGTTGTACTGATAACACAGAGATAGCAGGGGGGTGCATTGAAGTCATATAAACGCTTCCTTCTCTCTCCCATCTAGCCACAAGAAAGGCTGTATTATGCTGCATGGAATAAGGGAGGACTAAACTATTTGGCACAACTCCATGGAAAATATTGGAGGAAGCATTATTCATTTATATCAAAATAACTACTAGGATTTTTTTGCAGAAGAATGCATCATCGTGTTACTGTATTTCTAAATTTATTGTTAGAGATCTGTAAACCAGCATTTATCATTTTATAATTAAATCAAATAACTACTGGACAGTTAATGTAACGTGGAAGCCATTGATATGTGAGTGAGATGTAAGCCATCTTATTCCAGATGTGGCTTCTTGTCACTTCTCGGATGCTGTCAATAAATGAATAAACATGCAGGCACACAGAGTATCCACGCAAAAGTGTGGATTCTTTGCGTTTATGAATGTATGGATGTTCTACGCATATACAGTACTACACCACACAGCTACAAAGGAAGATTAAAAATTATGGTGACGGGAAATGCTTAACACAGAGATTAACAGCCTACAGATTATGGAGCACCGGTGTAGACACCTTACATGCAACCCAGGCTTCACCCAACAATGCAGCTGACTCACCTCTGCCCAGGTCCATCTCGGTACAGCGGCGGCTGGGGTTACTGTGTATGCGGCATTTGTAGATGGCTCCGGGGCTCCGCACAGAGCTACTAAAGGTTGAATTGGCCTTCGGGGCTCCCACCAGTACCCTGCAGGGATGGGGTGAACAAAGAATTAGTCACACCCTCTGAGAATGTCCTCCGTGACCACCCTGAGTGAAGTTACTCAGCAAATAACCTAAACATCATGGTCTGTCTCGCCTTTTTGAACAGAACTCAGCAGCACCGGTGACTAACTTGAGTGTGGATCGTTGAGTGGATCTTCAACATGGCAGATAGCATGGTGACATTAAATGGACTAATCGCATCGGCCCAGTTCTCATCATAAAATACCTCATGAACTTCAATAACTGATTTCAATGCAGTTGTCATAATAGGCTTTCGACATTGCCAGCTATCCATATTGAGGACCAAAATCAGATCAATATAATGGTTATACGTTTTCCACAGAATCAATTATGTTTACTACTGAGTGTCCAGTGTACTGAATTCACATCAACTGTACTCTGAGTATATTGTTTTCTAGCCGTTACTATCAGCTTTCCACAGAGCACAGTGCATACAAGTCCACCTAGACCTCAGTCTAATGAGTATAGTGAGTGTACATAACTGTGATTTCTGAGTACAGTGAGCCTCCATAACTGTGCTCTGAGTTAACTGTTTTCTAAATCCACACAATCAGATGTCTACTGAATATATTGTCCATTGTATATATTGCCCACTGGGGCCACTGAGTATAGAAGAAAACACCTGCATTTGCATTTCCTATACCTAATAACAAATAATGCCAAAAAGCCCAAAGACAGTGGTGATTCTAGACCATTTCAAATAGGTGGGCAGTTGTTCTATTGGAGGGACACTTATTAAAAAAAAAAAAACTTAAACCAATCAAATTACAACTTAATAAAACAAACTATCATCTAGGGAGATGGTGGGGGGGTCCAGGACTATTGACTGGCCCCCAGTCACCCCCTAGGACACCCCCTGCCTATAAATAAATTGAATGACTTCTAACATGAAAACAGCACCTACAATACATTAGTATTATAACGCTCACTACTACTTGTGCAAAGAATTTTATTTTACTCTGACGTGTATCAGTCCTTCCACTCATGTTTGCCTTTAAGTTTCTATGTCCTTAAAGTGGCCCTTTTTAAATAGTCATGTTCTAAAAAGCTATCCAATCCAATCCATCAGACATCTGTTCTTGTTAGGAGTGATCCGGGCTATACAAAGTAATTCAGGTTAGGCTTTAGTAGTACAGAATGAGTACGGCTTAAACTTCACGCAATTGCATTTCATTATTAGAATTTGTATTGATTTAATTATGAGTTAAACAGTTTTATTCATTAAAAGCAGAGCACTGGGGTCGTGATCAGCATGCTTCAGTCGGGTTATACACTCCTTATTTTTCTTAAATTCTCAAAACACATCTAGAGCATTGATTTCCATATGATGAATTAGACTGGAAAACTTCATCCATCTTAGTCAAAATCAAACAAACAGAATCCATGTTCTAATTAAATTGGCAATATAACGTTACAGCATACAGGCTTTGGGTCAAGGACACTTAAGTGTGTGGCTTTTATGTGCTCGTTTCAATCAGCCGCATGAAATGGCTCTGATCCAAATACATACAATTATCTCTTATTAGGAAAATTACAATCTGAGTGAAGGAGAACAGCAACGTGTCACCTGCCCAATGCATCTTGCTATGTGTGCGTCTTAAAACATGTTGGAAGACTCTTAACTGACAAAGCTCCTTTTCTTACGTTTGAGAGACCACGGCGTGTGGTATCAATTTAAAGTGTTCAGGAATGTGCTGAAAGACCTCCTTACAGCTGTAGAGCTGGGCTGGTCGTACAGGAACGATCCAAAAGACTCATTCTTGTTTTGCCTGCCAGGCCCATTGCCTTTATGAAGTCTTGGCAACGACGTTTCTTTGGGAACATCTGAAGTTCCCTCGCTGATGTAAACCATGAGATCACCCAAATGAAGAATAGTCTATCTATTGCGCCCATTTAAATGCACTGGGCCAAAACCCTCCTCTCCTCCCCCATCAAGAAAAATCTGTGAATTCATAAATCTGCGCTTCCAACAGCTGGAAGTCCTTCGCCTAACCCTCTCCACCGGCTCTCCCCATACGTAACTTCATTTAAGCCGTTTATTCTGGGGGCACTCGGTCAAAGAGAACTTCTCCAGGGCAATCAGCAAAGACCTGCGATCCGGGGGGAGGTGCTGATGCCGCCCAGCAAACGGCCCAAAGCCGCCGAGGACCACGCGGGTCGGTGAGCATCCCGCAGCTCACACGCCCACCACCCCCGCCTATTCACCGTAATTAACGGGATGTCTGCGTTGTCCGTTTTCGAGACGCTTCCGCGGCCTAAAGAGGCCAGTCGTTATTAATTCAACAGAGCAAAAAAAAAAAAAATCAGAGGAGTGTACAACGGCGACGTGAAATATGCAGATCCCGGTCCGGTCCGGTCCGGTGTGGTTCCGACTCCCGCAACCGTGCAAGTCTCCACCCGCCGACGTGAACGTCTGAAGGGGAACTTGGCTGACTTACCAGCGGGTATTGTCATAGTGGTGCTGGAGGACGGAAAACCCGAAGAACGCCCCTTCTGGTCCCCGGTACACCACGGGATGTTCGGCGTCGATGTTATAGGAACGAACCGAAGAAATGGACAGGACTACCAAAACTACGTCCAGAACTTCTCTCTTGCTTCGGCAGAACGTCTGAAACTTTCCGTGGTGCATCCTCGATACTCGAGTACAAGAAAATAAGTATAATATGCGGGACGAGAAATTGTTTAAATAGTTGCAGGGACCATAAGAAAAAAATAAAAAAATAAAAATCTGCAACTCAAGCAGGTCTGCGTAAGGGAGAAGCAGATGTTTAAAAAAACAAACAAAACAAAACAAAAAAAAAAAACAGATAAAAATGGAAAGTATTCAGTGGAAAACGAATCGCCTCTGGGATGGGGAAATTGAAAAGTAGCGGTCCAGCCTCCTGCTCTTTGGAGCGTAGAACTAAAGCCGAAACAAGCGTCCCAGGCAGTATGTGCGCCTGCTGTTAGGCGTGTGCTGTCACGGATGGGCATCGCATTTCACATCGCGAAGCCAGGCAGCCGGGGTACGAACGCTGCTGCCCCCTGGTGGAGCCCCTCTGCATATACACACTGCACATCTTCTAGCCGCTTTCCTGGTTAGGATCGCGGGCGACGCGGGGCAAATGCTGCACGGGACGTCAGTTTCATACGAGATACTCCGTGTACTTTTCTCGGTTTACCCCCGTTAATTGAAAACTGTGACACGACGACGCAGATACGCTGCCTTCCTCTCGCACACATCATTTCAAACGTGAAGTAGCAGGACAAAAAAAATCGTCAAACAATCCCACCAAAAGAGATTCTGACGGCAGGTTCATAATCATGAACAAAACTCATTTACAACATGTAATCAAATTATGTAGTGCATTTGAATGCTCATCTGGCCGTTGTCCAATAAATTAATCAAACCGATGGCGATACATAATTTACATAGGGAAAGATATTATGCCAATTAGAAGTAGTTACATTACGTTTATATTACTGTTATGAAATGAACGTGGGGGTGCCATTTTAAAAATCACGATATGCTAATTTGTATATGCTAATTAAACTTTAGCACCCATTTCAACATAATTATTATCCATTAATATGGATGAGATGTTTGGAATTTTAATTTTCTCACTTATTATTAGGCTGAACGAGGAACCCTGTACCTGCTTAGGGCAACATGCTCTTTTGAATGTTGACAAGCACTTGAGTTTGGAGAGATCTTCATTTTGTGAGAAAACATAGGAGTAAAATTTGTATTAATTACCTTGGAGTGGTGTACGCATTTCAGAGGCCTTTAATCTCACTGAGCTGGCTCTGGCTTCAGACAATGTAACGTATTTAAACTGCCATTTACACAATGAAACAAACTTATCATCACAAGTTACTTATAAATGGAACATAACAAATGCAACTTCGACAATTAATTAACGTAGGACTAAACGGAAACCCAAACTTGCCATTTTTTCGGGTAATTTTTTGAAAAAAATATACATTTGTGCGGCACATTTAAAACATGCTAGTAGAATACTAAGGTGGAAGTTACAGGGGGACTGAGGAGAGTATGGTCGTGGATACCAGTGTAACGTGGTGCCGTTCCTGTGCTGAACTGTAGTGTAGAAAGGCTCGCTTTCACATGGGGATGCGCTTGACCTTTTCTCATTTTCATTGTAAAGCTCCTGTACAGTACAGGATACATTTGGATACATTACGAGTGGCGCACGAAAACGCAGCAGTACCACGAAATTGGGACGTCAAAACAGCATTCTTGAATGTTATTAGGTCGCTGGTAACTTCGACCCACTGAAGTTTTTCAAATTATTAGTTAATTGCTTAAATGAGCATTCGGTGCAACCTCATGTCACTAAACGTATGCTATTTCAAGTAGTTTTAGACTAGTAACACTCCTGTAAAAACTTACATTGCATAAGTTTGTGTTATTCAGTGCTTCCACAGCATATGGCTGACTGACCCAATCTGAAATGAAGACTATATGTCCAATATATGTGGACCCCCGAAAATCACAAACACTTTTTACACCACAGGAATGAATAGGAAGTTGATCCCCTCTTTGTTCCTATAACAGCCTCCACACTTCTCGATACAGCTGTTTGAGCAGTACTGGGGGTGGGCAGCTTTAGATGTGTACAACGTAAAGCTAATTAATTTTAGAAATCCTCACTGTTAATTGCCAATGAAAATTTCCATATTTTAAATGCAGCATTTGAAATGGAAAAAATTAGTATATATTTTATTGGGATATTATTTTACTGGAAGACAGATAATGTATCTCTAGACTGGCAACCGGTGGTAGGGGTTGCTATTTTTAAGAAGCTCTACCAGAAGCTACGCTCCATCTGCAGAGAGATCACACTTCTCAGTCTCCTTGAGAAACCCTACACCAGGGAACTGCCACCTGATGGTGAAACTCATAACATTCAGTAGGAACAATGGAGATAGTAATGAAACTGGATTACTATACTCTATTGCACAATTATGTGCTATTTTGTGTTTATAAGGAAAATCAGTTTGAAGATGGATGGCTTATTTAACTCAGTGGCAACTTTATTTGTTACAGCGGCCTGTTGATGCAAACAGTCTCCTTCTCCAAACAGCAGCTCTTGCAGCTGCAACTCGATATATACAGTATGCAGATATGGCCAAGTGGTTCAGTTACTGGACAGTTAAGCATTAAAATGACTAAGACACGTGATCTAGGTCGTCGTTTCTCAACTACTGGGCCACGGCCCACAGGTATGCCATGACTGCCCTCTAGTGGCCCGAAGATCAATACTTGATAACAAATAAATGGGCCTTGATATTAAAAAGATTTAGAACCCCTGATCTAAGTTAATTTAAATGCGGTATGATGGATTGTGACAGATGTAGTGGTTCCAACATCTCAGAAAAATCCACCCTCTTTGGATTCTCATGTACTACAGTGTCTAAAATAGACAAATTCAATTGAATTTTATTTATATAGCGCTTTTAACACGGAGCGTGGTCACAAAGCGCTTTACATAGTCCCAAATGGTGTGAAAGAATGGTGTGATATTAGACAACCAGTCAGGGGAGGTTTTGCAGCTAAAAACACCTTCAGAGAGGTCAGAGGAGAACAGCCAGACTCGGTAAAGCTAACAGGAAGGCCACAAGGGCAAAAATAACAGCACTCATCAACCCATGAAGCAGAGATAAAGGGTGGTCCTACCTGTTACTAGGTAGCAGTACCTAATGAAGTGGTCAGCATATTTTGTTAATGTTCGGATTGGACAGGCCCAATGACTGTCATTTGGATCATCAGTGCTCTACTGGACTTCTGTAGTGCTGTAATGTTCCGGGAGAACAAACCACTGATCTGTTTTTTCTTCATTGCCAGCGATGAACACGGTGAATTATGTTGACACGACAGAACACCAGGAGCAGGTAGACACCTGAAGTGTAGCAGGGATACTGAACCATTTTCATCAATCAGAGCTGTAGTCCACAGCCTTGGGGAGGAGGTGAAAAACTCCAAAAGAGACTGTAAGGCTACTTTACATAAACCAATTTAAGCAAAATGAGTTCTATTTCACAAAGGATGGGCCTCAGACCTCACGATATCCAGGATGATTATAAAATGATCTGAAGTGGTACAGCGACCCACAAAACAACTTACGAAAGATTAATCAAATTAAACAAAAAATAGAACAGCTACACTTTCCTTAACTGAATTCATTGTGTGGTTAACTTTTGTTCACCATTGTGCACGAATAAAATGAAATCATGCAGCATAAAATACTAATCGATGTTTCCTATAAAAACGTTAAGCCAATCCCATCAACAGCTTTAAAACACAATAGTCTTATTGAGTATAAAATCTGTAAAACACAATAGTCTTATTGTGAGTATAAAATGTTTAAGTTAAGGATGTTGGCTCAAATAAATAATGACATGAAATGATCATCTGTCTCAAAAAAAATAAACAGTCTGATGTGGAAGTATGGATATTAGCAGATCAGGCCTTGCTCTGCACAGTAAACCTTCCACGGGCCACGTAAACAGCAGGCTGGCCTGGTAGATAAACAGTTAAATCCTTCAGCTTGCTGCTGGCCAGCTCAGCATCAGCAGAAATGTGGGAAAAGCTAGCACAGAGGATCCTGATGGAAAAAGAGGTGCTGTCTTCTTCAGTACAATGACCAGGTGACAAAGGTCCCTGCCAACAGAATCAAGATCATAGGATCCAGAAGGTCCAGACCCCAAAAGCTACTGCCAGTATGACTGGCCCAGGAGGGATTAAGCGTAGCAGAGATGGGATGTGATCAGAAATTAAAAGAATTATATTCTTCCAGACAGATATATTAAACCACAATACCCTAGTAATATTAAAAACAATTATTCCCATAGCTGTGAAAACCACAGTTTTGAGAACAGCTCAGGAAACTGCGAAAGGCCATGTTTCAGGCCAAACAAGGCTGTGGTATCAAACGGAATGGTAAACGCCATTCAGAAAAGAGCTTGGATGTAGTGTGTTCCGTTAGGAAAAACCGAACACAGTTTTCAAATGAAAACTGAGAAAAACAAGTTTTGCTATACTCCTCTTCAGAAGTCATATCTGGGATGCATAAACCAATCAGAACGAAATAAAAATATATACACACACGATACCCATTTATATATTCATCATGTATTTTAGTACAAAAAAAAGAGCTTCAAAAGACAAGAGTGAAGAAGATTTCATCTTCAACAGGTCACCCTAAATAGACACATCCTCCCTCCTCTTTCGCTAAGTGCTCACAGATGCGGTCAAGGAAGAACTGGTACACAATCATCTTATGTACTGTAAATAAAACTTTATTAGCTTGTCTCAAAATTTATTAATATAGCAACAGCCACAATATGCCCTATAGTACAGAATTTAATGACTTATTTACAATTTACAGTATGCGTTTTCTAATAACCAGAAAAATATAAAGTAAAAAAGCTGTAGTAAACAGTGTAGGATCTATCGCCCAGAGTAACGGGTCAGAGCTGAGAAGCACAAGTCATTTACAGGCCAATTGAATGGCATGTGATAAGGTAATCCAGGAGGAAACAAACCGATTAAACACATCCAAAGAAATGAAGACGAAACAAAGAAAAGTGATATGAAATAATACACACAAATCTGGATTTATTGCACTTTTGATTCATTCTTTAAAGAAAAAAAAAAAAAAAAACCCAAAACCTTAAGAATCTTAAGAATACCAGAAAAAAATAAAACCGTTATGACAAATTTATGCAGACTAATATCCACTATTCTTTGATGTGATCTAGATATGAAGTGTCTTTCACTTGAACATATTTTCTCTCTGGCGAATTGTCGGTCTTGTGT
Organism: Gymnarchus niloticus; assembly: GCA_009936485.2. Classification (NCBI taxonomy): domain Eukaryota; kingdom Metazoa; phylum Chordata; class Actinopteri; order Osteoglossiformes; family Gymnarchidae; genus Gymnarchus; species Gymnarchus niloticus. The sequence continues at coordinate 28,807 of JAACJT020010988.1, read as the reverse complement.
GCTGTACCATTAACTTAAAACACACACACACACACACACACACACACACACACACACACACACACACACGTCTCTGCAGTACTGTTTCCTCTTGCAGTTTCATGTCATCGTTCAGCAGCAGTCACTGGGTCTGCGTCTGCCCACCGTCGACACCTCAGCGCAGCCATGGCTACAAAAACAACCACATTATCACAGGTGTTTACTCAGATTCACAGGCAGATACACACACTGGGGGGCCGCCAATGGTATGGAGCCTGCCATTTGGAAGCTGATGTTTAAAAATCATTCTCTTGGGCGAAAATGGCCTTTAATTGCCACACAGCTTGGTCAGTGAAAGCTAGACTGCCATGGTGAAAGATTGCTGTCAGGATGCACAAGGCAGCCAGTAAAGCTGGCTCGCAGAGTGGAAAGACCCTCCCACATTTCCTTCTCTGTGGGCTACAAATTACAGCTGGTCAATTAAACAGCCAAGTTAAAACATTCAGTTTCAGCCCTAGCACTTTTCTCCCAGAAATATTAATAAACCTTCAGGAAAAAAAAAAAAGGCAGCCGGGTTAGACTATGTTATACATAATATTTAGAAAAGTAATGGTTTAATACATTTTGTTTAATGTTCCTTTGAACAAACGTTTATACATTTCACTGTGCAAGTGATTGTTTTGACATGGCTTGAATTTTTAGGTAATAGGTTAGCTGTATTTCCTCCAAACTGTGGGAATTCAAAGCTACAGACCGCATGCGTCATTTTTTCCCCCCAATTAAAGCTCAGCTGCCGTTCTTCCCATCATATGCAGTGCACTTCACACCTCATTCATAAAGGCATCAAAACACGACAAGCAGCAAAGGTTGCTAAAAATATCCATAGATCTTCCTTACACAAAAAAAAAAAGCACCACATTATTAGCTATATGAGTATTTAACTGAAATATTAGCAGATGTTTAAATCACTAACAATGGAGTGTCACGCCTCAAATATGCTGGGATCACGATGAACGGTGAAGTAATCAATAACTTGTGAACAAAAGAAGGAAAGCCACGGATATCCGAATATTATAAATGAATGTTGCCGACTGCCCTACTGTAACATAGCGTCGCACTGAATGTAGCCTGGCACTGCTGGCGGACCCCAAGACCGTGGCACTGACGGCTAGAAGGGAACGTAACAACCCGCTACTGGCGGCTCTTCGGCAGCCTGATGCTGATAAAGGGTGTAAGGCAGCTTAACGTGATGCTGCAGATCCTAACATTGATAGCGCCATACTCCACCCGTCTCAGCAGAAACCTGCACTCCAAGCGTATAGCATGATGCTGAGGGACAGGCGGCCAGACCAGGAAACGCCCATGAGAAGGGACTTGGGGGGGGGGGGGGACTCTGAGAGCAGAGGGGAAAGGAGGTCCTCCACTCACCGCCACTACAGGCCTGCCCTCAGAAGATACCCCCAGAGGCCGAGCTGAACTACAGAGCCAGGAAAACAACACAGTGCAGAGGTTAGTGCGGAAGTTAGTGGAGCAGTTAGATACGTAGTTAAAAGTTCACATATCAGGAGGTGCCCCTAAAGGCAGAAGTCTGGTTCAGAGGGCTATAGCCCGTGGGCGGAGTTTTGGGATAGAGCAGGCATGTAACCCGTGTGTGTTTTAGGCTGGGGTGGCAGTACAGCCAAATACATACAAGAGTTCGGGAATCCTCCTTCTCCAGTATCTTCTGGGCCTGGTCAGGAGGGAACTTCAGCATGGAAGTTATGACTTTCGCCATCGTCTGAAAGAAGTGGAGGGAACGACGTCAGGGCCTGTATGGGGACTCGTGATTCTGTCGTTCCAATGGAGGACCTTTCCGGACATCCCCCCACTCACACACCAGGTCAACCAAGCAGTGTACAGCTCACTCTGGCTAGATCACACCATGCCCATCTCCACATCTGTGAGTAATTAAACTGTGAATGAGAGCCAGCAAAAACACAACCAATACCCTTTAGGGCAAAACTCCTCCCCCCCACTGAGCTAACCGTGTAGTTAACTATAGGAAGAGAGTGTAACACGAAGACCACTAGGTCACAGGATTATCCCCACCCCTGCTGATTATATGGCCCCCCCACAGCGCTGTTACATGGAGACACACCAGGCAGCCTGGGGGAAGAGGGGAAAGCAGCGTTTGAGTAGCTCAGTCACACGGGAACCAAAAAGCAACCTTTATACAGATGTCAATGTAGAACTACTTAAGATACAGTGAGAACAGTGAGCAAGGATTATACACACACGCGAGGACTGTGAGACAGTCATGGGCAGGGATTATACACACACGCGAGGACTGTGAGACAGTCATGGGCAGGGATTATACACACACGCGAGGACTGTGAGACAGTCATGGGCAGGGATTATACACACACGCGAGGACTGTGAGACAGTCATGGGCAGGGATTATACACACACGCGAGGACTGTGAGACAGTCATGGGCAGGGATTATACACACACGCGAGGACTGTGAGACAGTTATGAACACAGTTTATAAATGCATGTGTGGGAACACAGAACACAGATGGTCCATGCAGGTGAGTACTTTGAGTGAGCTGTGGGGTACAGGTCAAAACAGCGAGAGAATGTCACAATGGATTGCACACAGGGCACCACCGAGTACTACACTCGGCCTCACCTTTGTTTCTCTGCCCATCATGTACTCAAACATCACCTTCCTCAGGTATTCAAATTCTGTGGGTTCTGTAAAGGTGTCTGCACTGTAGTGTCCAGCATCTGCAAAAAAACAGATTATCGAGATTCAGCCATCTCTTATGTAGCTTTGCATCTCCAAATGTTAAATATACACTTCCAATGAAAAGATTGAGTACACTTGAATTTTTCCTGTTAGCTCTTGAAAATGAAAGAGCATTACAGTACACAAACAGTCTGTCAAAGCTGCACTAAACTTAAAAACAACTGACTATTGTCTCTAAAGCTTGGGTTTCTCAAAAGTACCATCACTTGCTTTCATACGTTTTCTGGTTGCTTGTCTTAGGAAGACTTTTTATGACTAATGAAGACGGACTATTGCTCCAATACACCAAACAATGTCTGCTGCATCCGCGGCATCCAACAAACTACAGTCGCAAGAAAGGAAAGGAGGAGTACGACTCAGGAACGGGAGAAAGGCACACGGACTTTAACCTGCCTTCCACCATAATGGATAATGCCAGGACTTTGGTCAAGCTCTGTGTTAACCAAGAACCACAGGAAACATGGACACTCTAACTGTCTTATGTGGTTGAAAACCCCTCAGACTCCTAATTCTGTGGTTTCATATTGAGCGTCCAGACAAGACTATGGAAGAAAGCTAGAAGCTGAATGGGGGGTGATGATTTGCCATTTTGGTGGAAAACAGATGGTACAGTCCAGGTGTGTGACTCAAAAGTGGTGCTTTTAGCAGTAAAGCTACAGCCGTATTACCTGGGCTGGCTGTGTTTGTCCCGCCCTCTGCTGATACAGCGCCTGAACTTGTCCTCCACTCTGACTAGCTTCTTATAATTAGCAAGAACACACTTTTCTGTTCTTTGAGACTGCATAGCAAGCAACAACCTCTGCTGCACTACATTTTCTGCATAGACCTGACCATGTCCTGGTACACCAACCCATTGTTCAGCAGGTCAGGGAGGACATGGACAGAGGCTGAGAAGGCTCTGTGGGATGACCTGAAGGAGACTGGCATATGCTCTGTGAGTCGCACGGTGATGATATATAGGAACTTGGCCATGATGTAACAGCTTATGCCACTTAATTTCGTTGTACTCGTTACAATGACAATAAAGATATTCTGATTCCAAGTGGATAATGTGATTCCCACAGCAAAGGTGAGCCGTTTATTTAATAACAAGCCAGGGATCACTAATTACAGAACTAAAAGAAGGCGCAATTCGCTCAGGAAGGACGGAACAGCCGGAGGCCACATCGTGGGAGCTAAAGAGGCTATTTCATAAGCAGGAAAACCGCAAGAGGACACTGGGGTCCAGACTACAACAGACCCCCACAGAGGAGTGGTGGAGGGAATGAAGAGGTCCGGAGGGCTACAGGCACACCAGTGAACCACAATAGGACACCGGGGTCCAGACTACAGCAGACCACCACAGAGGAGGTGTGGAGAGAGCGAACAGGACTAGAGGCACACATCCCAAATTTAGCTGCTCTGTGGACACCACTGATACTGCTTCTCCCCTTTCCCCCCCATGTCCTCATCCTTCGGTGCCCACCCTAACCCAAGGCCCCCAGACTGCCTTTACTGACACGGTAGGAAGATAGTGTAGGAAGCTCCACAAGGGTTAGGCTATGGGGCCTGCTGGGATATCAAGTAAGGCAATTAAATCGTGTGCCAAGTGTGTAGAATTTTCCAGTACCTCACCTCCCATTCCATTACCCTACAGACAGTTCCCGTGTGCTTCCTGTGCCTAAGAAGGTGACATGTGATACGCTTCTGAAACACGCTACCATAGCTGTGGAGGTAAGGTCATCAAGCCCAGACCCAGAGACTTAAGAGTGGCAACCACAATCAGAATCACATGTTGACTCTCTCTGGGTCTTACAAAGTCACAGTGGCTGAACTCAAGCGGTTCAAATTTTGACTAATTTGGGTAAAAAGACCAACTTGAACTCCTATCAGGAGAAACCTGTATGCCACTTAAAGCAGGGCTACTATAGTAGCAATTAATTCAAGTCTTTCAATGGAACGTTTTTACAACAGCATTACAATTTTTAGACTCGACTGACAGTGAAAGAGCACGATGAGGATTTTGTGAATTATTGTGAATGTAATCACATTTACTGTATCCTCAGAATAAATGCTGGTGTGAAGATGCCAGAAAGCAAGAAAATTAAACAAAAATACCCAAGGTGGATGAACGTGCAATCATCAAGTCTCTTTGAGCAAAAAACACACCATGTTGCTCGCTCGCTCGCTCGCTCGCTCCCTCCCTCTCACACACATGCGTTCTACTATATCTATATCTACTACTGACACAGGGACTGCACTTAATTTCGTTGTACTCGTTACAATGACAATAAAGATATTCTGATTCTGATATCAGAAACCCCATAGATTCAATGCGAAAACACTGCACCTCAGTCCACTGAGGAACCAACTGCATAAATAGGGTCAATGCTGAAGAAACATTACAGCTTAATAGCTTACTCTGCACCCCAGGCTTTACCACCAAGAAGCTGCCCTTGGTTTTACAGCATCTCAGCCAGCTGGGTGGGGTTATGAATGGATGGGGGCAGATCCATCAGAGAAATGCAAGGCAGTGCCTTTCCCATAATGTCCACGTCTATGGACAACATTAAGCCCAAGGTCAGCCTTTCAGGCTGGCTGTTTGTCTCTACTGCATATCCAGCTTACCCACTCCTGACAGGAAGAGGGGAAAAGGCCCCTATTAATGATTGCATTCTTCAGGAATGCCACCCCACCCACCCAAAAAAACAGTGGCGTACAGCATAATTGAAACCAGCGAGTAAGGCCAGTAGAGCAAGTGGTTTTCATAGGAGTCACAGCTAAAAGCTTGCCTCTCTAACACAGGGGGAGTCACAGCCAGTGGGCTGCCTCCCGATCACAGTTATATGGCACTAAGCTCTTGGATGCCAGTGCCCCAGAAGACCCTGCTGATCTCTACTCGCTATCCCGCCAGTCCTACTGCTCCACCGCAGATCCAGACCACACACTTATCTACGTCAGGACCCACTTCAGAGTGAGCGGGCCCCCTTTCTCCTCAACCCTTCCCCCACAGGGGAATATTCCTCAAAGCAAAACACCATTAGAGCCGCTTCAGCCCAACCCTACCTCAACCTGACCCCCATTTACACTTCACTCATGTTCTGGTTTACCTTCATAGTCTTACCGCCCAGCTGAGTAGATGAATGGGTACTCAGAAGAGACAGAAAAAGCAATGGGGGCAGACTGGCCTGCTAATAAGGCTGACCCACACCACCGTTCTATGAATGTATCACCATCCTGAATTGATAAACAGGTGTATAGTATCCCAGATGTTTCCAGAGATGTATATGGATCACACAAAAACAGGATGACCAGTTCTTCCGTGTGTAAACATGTCTAATGTCTATGTCAGTAATGGACAGTGCAGTTGTCATTCAAAAAGCGAAAACACAACTCACATTTATTGTGCGATTCTTCTTATCATAAAAGGAGAAATTAAAACTGGGCAATGTTCTTTAAATCCGCTTGAGCAAGCTGACAAAAGTCCTGTTTACGCACAGACACCACTGTGAAATGTGGCCCTTCTGCTCAAAACGTTCAGCATGCCAGGATCACTCTGTAGGCTGGTCTTGTGAGTGACAGGATACACAGGGTGAGCCACACATGCAGTCACTCAGCGTCTGCGCTCAGCCCCTGGGGCGTCGCCTTCCTGTTTCGATGGGACAGGAAGGACCACGGGCCGAAATGAAGAGACGACACACTGGGGACGATGACAAAACAGCCCTTTGCCAGGGTGGAAACAGACATGGTGGCCCTGGGTTAAGCTTCCTTGTGCCCCTCCAATGGCGAGTGTGATTCTGACCCCTGGTCCATGACAACAACAAGCCCACTCACCTCGGTGTGTCAAATGAGTGACGACAGAATTCTTGTGCAGATACCTCAGCCTGTCTTCCAGAGAATGGATCTAGACAAGGACAAACCAAAAAAAGCACTGTTGATGATGATAAATTTAACAGAGGGTGACAGGGAATAGCAACATAGCCTCACACCTCCTGGGCCCTCAGTCTCATTCCTGACCCCAGCCTGTGGTTGCGTGGGTTTTCTCAGTTCAATAACCTGAAGTTAGGTGAACCGGTCTCTAAATTGGCTAGGGTGTGAATACAAAGCCTGTGATGGACTGTCACCTGCCGTGTGCCCAGCGCCTCCGGAAGCAGGCTCCAGGCTAACTGTGCTCAAAGCTTCCCTGTAGCAGGCTCCAGGCTAACCAGGTCCTGTGCTTACCTGAAGCAGGCTCCAGGCTAACCAGGCCCTCTGTTTCCCTGAAGCAAGCTCCAGGTTAACTTTATAATTGGTTATGAAGGATGAATGGAGTAGAATCACATAAATCATGCTAGTGTACATATATGGCATTGAACTCAGCCGCCTCATGCTGACCGGTGTTCCAAATTGATTCCTTGACCAGGTGTGCTCACAAAGCTTGGGGATGAAATAATGAATTTTTTGGCAGTAAATTCTATAGAAGAGTCTTAGAACTCAGCTTTATGTATTGACTCCTCTTTGCCTGAAGGGGGCAACAGAGAGCAGCAGCCCTCTCCAAACCGAGCTGGGATGGGGACAGGACACACACCTTCTCCTGGTATTCCTGCTCCTTCAGCCTAGCTTCACTCAGTAGAGTGGTCTTCTGAGCCAGCTGTGCCTGGGAAGGGAAGAGTGAGACTTATGATGGCAAGAAATTAAATAGAGACAGAGAGAGAGAGAGAGATGCAGAAAATTTTCGTAATTTCCCCCTGGGGGCCAGGGATCAATAAAGTGTCTGTCTACGTTCAGTAAATTGGTTTACTGTTTCAAATTACAGTCTTGTGTTCACATCTGCTAAATCCCCCTCTTTATTAAAGAATACTTATTTAATGTCTATGTGCCAGTAAGATAAGACCAACCTGTTATACGGATAAACCAACGGCATGGGAAAAAATAGTTAGAAATTTCAGATGTAGTTTTTTATGGAACGCCAAAATGAAATTTACTTAAATAAATAATTGAATAAATATTTCAATAATTCATGAAATGTGTCATTTTATTTTGAAATAGTTCAATAAATATATTTCATAATAATAGTGTGGCTTCTACGCAAGATCTTTAAACTGTCTTCTTCTTCTACTACTACTAACCTCCCTTACATCCTTCATAGCTTCTCTGGACATTTCAAACTACTTCCTGTACCTGCTAGGCCAAAAAATGAATCGCAAAGGATTAGCAAATCACAAGTTTGGTGCCGCCCCCCTCAAAGTGATAGGAGGAGCGCAACTTCATTATGAAAAACGTCATTCGCTAAGACGTCGTTCGGAAAGACATCGTTATGAAAAGTTGGAACTTTATTATGAAATACAATTTAAAGATCTTACGGAGAAGCCACATTATTATGAAATAAAATATATCTATTGAACTATTTCAAAATAAAATGAATGAATATTCAATTATTTATTTAAATATTTCATTTTGAGCATTTCGGCGTTCCACAGTTTTTAAGAAAGAAGTGCAAATCAGAGTTGTTAACATTCCAGAACTGAGATACAAAACAAAATCTGAAAGGTTTACAAGTAAGCTCACAGCCAGACTTGGAGTTCCCACGATACCCCGGACGTTCCAGAGACAAGCATTACACGGCCTCCTAGTAGCACTAAAGGTGAACGTCCAAAACATATATCCAAAGTCCATCAACAGCAGAATGAGTCTGTGAGCCAAACAGCAACTAAATGACACTGACCACAAACCTGAAGCATAACGTTACAAACTCATTCCAGGGTATGCAATCAGAATTTTAACTTTGTTTAAGAGGCCACCAGGGAGCAGGCCCCAGGTACACAGTTGGCCACCAGTTGCCTATCAGCCACTCACGGCCCAGGGGGAACACAGGGCAAGAGCCAGCCACAGCTCCGAATGCTTTCTAGACAGAGGTAGTTTACTGGCAGAAGCAGCAGACGAGTGGAAAACTTGGGCTGAGTCACTTCCTCATGGATGAGGACAACTCCCTCCTGGGCAGAGGTCACTGCCAGCTCTGAATAAGACTCAAAGAAGAGGAAGCCAGGTGCTGTGCTCAGCTGAAACACTTACAACGTGAAGACCTATTAAAGCAAATCTGCAAGGCCTGCAGAATTAAGCGGCTTCACTAAAACCCAGAGCCAAGCACCAGTGCACACTGACTGCCATAACTTTTTTTACGACAGCAGCAGTTATTAACTCACCTGCAGATCTGTCAGAGAGCCCTGAAACAAATGAAATCTTTGGTTATGTACACGTATCTTGTTAAATGAGCTAGTATTCTACAGACAAAAACAATCCAATCCCGCGATCCCACAAGCTGATCGCACCCCAAAATCCCTCAGGACAGTGCCATGGGGCAATCCCACAATCCCAAGGGCTATTCCCCAATGGGTAAAGCCACAGGGCCATGTTGAGGAATGAAGACAAACAAGGTAAACTCATTAATTACACACAAGCAATTTTGATTTGTGCAAATGTAAAATAAATCAAGTCTTCAACTAAGGTATTCTACTTGCATTCTATTATTCTTAAGGCAAAGTAATTCAATCAATAATTCAATCAAACTCAACTAATAACCAAACTGGAGTGAACAGAGAAGCAGATGGCATTCTGCTCCAATGAACAGAATCTCAGACCATATTGCAATAACCTGTTGGCTGTTCTGGATCCTCTGCTGGACCTCGTCCAGCTCCTTCTGTATCTCCCACACACGTGCGCCCATCTCCTCTTCACGGTTCTGCAAACACGGAAAGTAAGGGCTTACGGGTCATCGCTTCCCGTGACCACGTTGGCAAGGAATGGTGTGGCCTCCCTCCATACTAAAAGAAGTGATTACCATCTACCCCAGCAAAACAACCTTAATTCTAGTGGCTGTTGGACATGTGGTAAATTCATTTGCCACATGGTAGGTGCAAGTGCACGGTACCCCATACTCCCTGCCAACAGAGCACACACAGCATGCAGACAGAGAGAGCTACTACCAACATTAACAGAAATCAACTCAACAATGCAAACTTTGTACACACCCAAGGAGGCAGGATTTGAACGCCTACCCTGGAGATGTGTGGCTAGAGAAACCTACTGAGATATTGTGCCAGCCACACACACACACACACACACACACACACACACACACACTCCCCAAAGGAAATGAACCATCCCAATCTACAGAGCTCAATTTAAGATCTTAAAGAGATTCTCAGGCCCGATTCTGAAACTTCACACCTTTAAAGTTATTTTTCACCTCCCTAAACAAGCCTGCTTCAGTCCAAATATTTATCATCTGGACATAGGCCATTTCTGCGTGCTCCACAATTTCTATCACTTATGATTTTAAAACAACCAGCACCAATGACCCCGAGCCCGTTGCACCACCATTTGTTACGCCTGAAAACACTTTGTTGTCACCTACCTTAATTAAACCCATCATAATCTCCTTGAGCCCTAGTTTCCATGCAAGGCCAACAGGTCAGTGTTTGATGCACTGATAACTGTTTACTATGTGTCTGGGGAGCCCAGGATTGGCAGCACAAGTGCCAGGGTCACAACTTTGCCTTGACCAAACTGTCCTGCATCTATAACCCTCTGATTACTAAAGAGCAGTACGTGTGGCTCATTTCACACAGCAAAGTTTTGAGGAATGACACCCTCTGAACGCCCCCTTCCGAATCAGGATGCCACTAATTGCTTGAGAACACTTTATTGCCTTTACCATTAGATTAAGTGGATATTACACTGCTTAGCTCTGCTACTCCCAACTTGTCTGGTCTGTCCAAGAGTTGTGTGTTGTCTCCACTGTCAGCTGGTCATGTTTTCATTCAGTAGAACCAGCACGACATCAGTACGATAAAGGTACGTTATACGATAGAAGAACTTTAAAAGGTCTGGCTGAGTTCAGCACCATTGCCCTGGTTCGGGATCTCACGTCCCCAGTTTTACCATTATCTGGCTCCCCGTATGACAGTGACGGCTCAAGGGACAAACCGCAGGAACACCCCATGTATTTGTTTAACAGAGTACTCTAAGAGAATCAAGCACACACATTTTAAGGTGAAAATGCTATGGAGGGGATATAGACTGTCAGAGAATTCACAACAAGATAAACTCATGCCTCCTAAGTCCAGCAATCACGACAGCCAACGCAATACCCAACAGATCCGTTATAGGAGTGTGCGGCCAGAGGAATAACTGCCTCTATTCCAAGGCAGAAAGATTGAGATTCATCTTTTTTCCTCTGGTAGCTGTCTGATGAGCGCCATACGCACCTTATTAAGTCACTCAGCACTACACTATAAACTTCACTTACCTCCTCTGGCTTCAAGCACAGAAATAAGACAACATAAGCAATGAGTGTTAACAGCTTAAAGGACATACTGATAAGATGCTCTTCTTCCCAGGTTCTTGGCATATGCTAGAGACAAAGTTAGAGAACAGAACGGCAAAACGACAATGGTTTGAGGCAGCACCTGAACCCACTGCATGGTTGACAATAAATCCAGTTTGATTACAGCACATGGTGGAATTCACTGCTGTTTAATCTTTAGCAAAGTCTTTGATCAACACTGGAAAGACTGCAGGTCTCGAGTGAGGCGGTCCCCTGTACCTGTAAGATCTCCTCATATCTATTAACTGTCCTGTTGAGGTCCTCCTCCTTCTGCGAGATTGTCTTCCTCAGCTGCCTGGCATCCTCTCTATGACTTGCAATCAGCTCGGCCTCAACTTCCTGTGCCTTCTCTGCGGGGGGGGGGGGGGTCAACATTAAGTGTCCATAGAACAGACATCCAGAGCTGCCTGGCAATTCCCGTATGGAACTCAGATACACGGCAAGGTCACGACTTCTGTAACAGTGGAAGATCAAGACAAAGAAATGCCTCTAATTTCATAACCCAGGTTATCACCCCCACTGCCTTGAGACAAATGATTACACACAGAGGACCAGTTTGCTTAAAACCAACATTGAAAGTTATGCAGTTAGGGCTTATGGTAAAATTGCAGCAAAGAAGAAAAATTATTGGAGCCTCTGTAAACTACAAGTACCATTCATGCAAGCCTTTATCTGGCAGCCATTGTGGAATTGCACTGAATCCATTCTTGCACCAGAACTGGTGTCTATCTGTGACTGAACCTTGTACTGTAATGTCCCTGGCCAGCCCCTCACCTATGGCTTCTCTGACAGCAACTTCCTGCTCCTGCTCCTTCTTTGCCATCTGGGTGTTGAACTCTCTCAGCAGTTGTTTGAGACGAGAGTTGTGCTGCACCTCCATATCTTCCAGCTCCAACCTGTCCAATAAGGTGGCCAGCCAAGATGTGCGTGTTGTCATAGAACGTGGTGCTCAAACAAGCTCCAGCATTATTACAAGTTTCACAGACAGATCGCACTGATCATGTGACCATTCAGCTTAGTGACGGGACAAATAGAGGCTTTAAAACCCATGGAGGGTGGGGGCATCCCGAACTACCAATCAATGCTGGTGAAACCACCACGGGTTTTGAAGCCTCGTTTAGGGCCAGCATTGATTGATTCATTCAGGATACACCCACCCACCACGGGTTTTGAAGGCTCATTTGTCCCATCACTAATTCAACCAATGAATAACGGATCTTTACTCACTTGTGGTCCTTCTGGCACTTCTCGGCCACCTCCTTCTCTACAAGCTCTAATTCTTGCTCATGCTCCTTCCTAAGAGAGCGGATTTCCTTCTGCAGCTGTGCCACGTCCTTGAGGAGTTTCTGCTTTTCACAATCTGCATCATTGAGATTGCCCTGAAGCTCTCCCTGCACAACGCTGGCCTCTCCATGGAGCCCATCAGGGCTTGAGCCAGCTGCCACCCCAGCTTGTGACCCTTGCTCATACTCCCTCAGTAGAGCCTCACGCTCCCTTAACCGCCTGCCCAACTCCAGTAGCTTCTGCCTACACTCCTCTACCAAAGAGCCCTCCTTTACTCCCTCAGCTGGGCAAGCCTGGACCTCTTCGACCCTCACAGCTAGGATTGGTCCGACGGAGTCTGTGTCCATTAAGCTCTTCAATTCCTTTAGACAACTTTGCAGTTCTTCAATCTTTCTCTCCTTCTGTTGAATGTGTCCCTGTAAGTCTGATGAGATTTCCAATTCTGCCTTTAGCCTATCCACTTCAGCCTGATAGCTCCTCTTCTCTTCATCTGCTTGCTTGAGCTTGTCCATTGCCTCCATCAACTGAAGGTGAACTCCCTCATGGAAGGATAATTGTTTTCTTTCCTTTTCCTGCAGTTCTTTCAAAGTTTCCTTTTGACTGGCTACTTCTCTCTCAAGTGCATTTATTTTTTCCACATACTCCTCCTTCTGCAGCTGCAAAGACCTCTCCTTATCCAGTCTTTCGTCATTCCTCACCTGCTCAGACTGCTGTTCTGCTTCAACCCTCCCCTTATTTAAGGCATCTTCAAGAAACATTACTTTCTCCTCCAGGGTTTTAGTGCAAAGTTCTCTTTTCTCAATCCCTTTTCTGACTTCTTCTAGATGGTTCTCCAAGTCTTTAATGGCCTGTTCCTTCTCCTCCAACTGACCCTGCATGGTCTTTAAAACCTGCTCCTTCTCCTCTACTTGTGCAGTCAGCTGCTTACGTATTTGGCTAATCTTTTGCTCAGCTTTCTTCTTCAACTCTGCCAATTTTCCTGCGTTCTCAGAAGCTAATCGTTCATCAGCTGCCTTGAGCTCCTCCTCTTTGCCAATAAGGATCTCTGCCTTTGTTCTCTCAAAGTCCTGCATCTGTTGCTCCAGCGCCTGTCTGGTGGCCTCGTTCTCTAGTTCCAAAGACCGCAGCCGCTCCTGGGCCTCTTGCACCAGGCTCCCGCTTTGGGCAGCCTGAACTTGGGCCTGCTGCAGCCGTTCTTCCAGCTCCCTCTGCTCACGCTCATGCACAGCCAACTGTTCCTCCAGCTCAGTCACTCGAGTCTTGCACCCTGCCAGCTCCGTCATCAGGGTGCTGAGTTGCAGTTCTTTCTCACTCAGGGCCTGGTCCATCTCAGACTTGCTGACAGACTGGTGATCAATGATGGTTGTCAGTTCCTCCATCTGCCTGTCCTTCTCAGCAATCTGATTCTCCATGTCTTCTAACTTAGCCTGCAGGGTCTTGACTGTATTGTGGTTCTGGGTGAAGCGGACCTCCACTTTTTTCTTCATCTCAGATGCCTTGCTCTTGCATTGCTCCGCCTGCTCAAGGGCAGCAGCTTTCTCCGCATTTAGTGTCTTGACGGTTTCCTCCATCTGCTTCAGCAACTTTTGCTGTTTCTCCTTGTGGTCATGGTCCAACAAAGATATGGCTTCCTCTCTCCCTGCTACACTGTTTGCAAGCTGGGTCTTTAAGTCATTTATTATGCCTTCTAAGCTGCTGATGTGCAAGTCATTTCCCTTAAGAGTCTCACAGATGCTCACATTGTCTTTCCTTAGCTGCTCAATACACAAATCTTTCTCAGAGAGCATCTGCAAGTCTTTTTGTAGAGTCTCATTTTTTGCAGTTAAGGTGCTGATATGTTCGGCATTTACATTTATTTGGGAGGTCATTTGCTCAAGTGTGCTACTCAAATGGTTGATCTCCTTCACCTTTTTCTGAAGCTGCTCCTCCAACGTGCTAATTTTGACGCTCCTTGTCAAGATGACATTTTTCAGTTGTCCTACCCGTTTCTGACCACAGATGACTCGATCTTTCAGTGTGCTAATTTCCCTCTCCACTTTGTCACACAACTCATTAGCACTGCCACTCATTCTCATGTGAACCTCACTGCAGAGTTGGGTCAACTGTTGGTGCATTAAGTTTAGCTGGTTTCTCAACTCTTCTTCCTTAGCTTGCTTTTGAAGAGCACACTCTTCAAGTCTCTTCTGCCAGTCCTCACTGTCTTTATTAGACTCTTCAAGGAGCTTCAGTTTGCTCTGAGTTTCTTCTAACTCCTTTGACAGTGTCTGCAGTTTTTCCCTGCTTTCTTCTTCAGTTTTACAGAGCTGATCCTGAAATGAGTTCCTTTCGTTAAGAGCCTGGTTTAGGTTTTTCTCTATGGCTTCTACTTGCTCTTTCAGCATCATTTCACCTTCTGACAAACTTTCTAGCTTGCTAGCTGCTTCCTTGAGCTCTGCCTGTAATTTCTGAACAGTGGTTTCTCTCATGGCAAGCTCCTCCCTGAGATTTTTAATATCCTGAAGAAAATGCTCTTTCTCCTCTCTGCTGGTTACAAGCTGCTGAGTCACCTCAGCAACCTCCTGGGTCTTCTCTTGCACCAGGCTCTCTAGTTTCCCTTGCATCTCCTCCTCCTGCTGGCACAACTTCCTTTGCCAGCTCTGTGACAGCTCCTCCTGCTCATTCTTTGCAGCATCTTGCAATCTCTCTAACTGTTCTTTATGGGTGGCCTCCAGCTGCACGACAGTGTCACTAAGGCTTGTCGAATTCACCTGAGCCATCTCCAGGATTTTCTCCTTGACCTGTCGGTCCTTCTCATCCAACTCACGCTCCTTCCTCCCTAGCTGATTTCTAAAATTTTCTTCTTGTTCTTGCAGCCTCTTCTTCAACTTCTCATTCATCTCTTTGGCCTTCTGCTTGATCTTCTCATTCTTGGTCTCCTGCACTTTCAACTTGTCCTCCATCTCCTTCTTTACATTCACCAATGTCATCTCAGCAGCAGCCCTCTCATCATCCATTCTCTTTCTCATCTTCTGCTCCTCCTCTTGTTGCCTGCCTACTAATTCAGCGTATGATTGCTCTTGCTCAAAGAGCTCTTTCTTAACCTGGTCCAGTTGATGCTGAAGCTCTTGCTGCTCTCCAGAGTGCTTTTGGAGAAGGTCATCCATCTTCTGCTTGGAAGCATTTAGTGTATTTTCAAGTTGCAGCTCCAGCTGTTTTATCTGACTCCTGAAGCTTGTTAACTCTCCTCTGAGTTCTTCCAGCTGAGTGCTAGCCTCAAGAAAGCCATCTTTCTCTTTGTGAGCCTTCTGAAGCTTCTGTCTCAGCTCTTCCAGTTCCAGAGCGCTCACTTTCTGTGACTCTTCCAAAACTTTAGTCTGCTCTTGCAGATCTTCCACCTCTTTTTTATGAGAGGCAGTCAACTGGTCCAATTTGTCCTTTCCTTCCTGCAAAGCCTTTTCTGTGGCTTCCTTCAGACTCTGTTCTCTATTGTGCTGTTCCTCCAATGTCTTGTCTTTCTCTTCAAGCACCATCTTGAGCTTGTTAAGCTCCTCCTTCAGCGTCTTCTCCATACCACCCAGGGACTGCTCATGTGCAGACTGAATGTCCTCAATCTCCTTTCGGTACTTGGACCGTTCCTTCTGCATCTCCTCCTCAAATTCCTGCCGGGCAGTGTTTACTTCAACCCTGAGAGCTATGAGTTGCTCCTCGAGAATCTGCCGAGTCCTCAGTACCTCAGTGAGCTCAGCTGCCAGGGCCTCAAGCTCTGTCTGTTTCACATCTATCATCTCCTGTGTCTTCTGCTTCATATCCTCCATGTGTGCATGAAACTGCACCTCCTTCTCCTTCAAGGCATTCTCCAAGTCCACTTGGTGCTGCTCACGTAGGAGCACAAGTGCCTTTTGGTGCATTGCTTCCACAGCCAGCAGCTGCCCCTCAAGTTTGGCTTTCTCCTCCTCTATTTGGGTGGACATCTCCACAGGTGAGACTGCTCCATCCTGGGGGATTTCCGACTGAGAGCTTTCCAGCTCTAGGATTTTCTGCAGCAGAAACAACACGTAATACAGAATGATATTCTCATTTCAGCTACTACTCATATACTGTACCTTTATAATTAAGGGATTTCATTTTAGGTGTTCACTAACTTCCTATGTTTGGTTTCTCCTCCCTGGAATTTTTTTTTATCAAAGCTGTGCACAGGATAACGATTGCGAATCGGCTGCAGACCAGCTGTGTCGAGCTGCTCACCGTTCTGGCAGCCTCCAGCTCCCGCTGCAGCTCCTGGACATGGCCATCTGCCTCTGTCTGCACTGCGGCTTTCTGGAGCTCTGCCTCCTCCAAGGCCAGGGCAGCCTGCTGATCTCGTTCCTGCATGGTCCGAGTGAGCTCTCCTCGGCACTTTTCCTGCAGATCAAGAAAACCCATTCCTGACACAGTCCATCCCAGAAACACAAGGCAAAACAAGGCAAAAAGGGTAAGGTCAAACAATAAACATTAGTCAGTCTATAGGCCCTGTTTAGCGCAGACTGATCATCTGTACTAGCTAGTCCCACTCACCAAGGCCTGACTGGGATGACAGTGACTGCCTGTACTAGCTAGTCAAGCTCACCAAGGCCCGGTTCAGTTGCTCCTGAAACTGCACGTCTTGTTGCTTCAGCCGGGCTTCCAGCTCTTGCTCCTTGCTGGCAAGAACCTGCGCATGCAACTTCTCTAGCTCCGCCACACGTTCTTCTGACGATTTCTGTACAAACAGCAAAAACACAGACACCCTCAGGGATTTTTACACAGACAGACACTTGGTACTGTTCTCACACACACGGACGCACGCACGCACGCACACTCAATACTGTGTACACAAATATACACTAGGTGTAAACATGTGATAGGGAGGGGGGCTGTGTATGTGTGTGCGCGTACCAGAAGCTGTGTAACTGCGTGTGTGTGTCTGTCTGAGATGGGCTGTGAGGACGGCTGTAGGGGGTTAGCGAGTCAGCTTGAGGAACACGTCACTGGCATCTGGAACACATATCCAGGATGTTCCCTCACGCCAGGCAGGAGAGCATTCCAACTCTCTCACGCACACACAGCCACTGATTGCTCTTCCACCCTGTAACTGCCTTGCCAGAAAGACCGCACACAAAGGCTCATCAGACAGACCCAAATGTCGCGTGATTTGCAACTTAATTTAGCCGAAGATTTATTTGGGCCTCGGAAAACCCATGAACTGGGAGTCTGCAATCAGACAGGGTGAAGAGAATGAGAGCTGTGGAGAGAGGGAGACCCAAGCCCAACTCCATTCATGAACCCAAAGCCAGCTTGTTCTGGCCTCCCCCGACCCTAAGGCTCTAAACAGCTTCCAGAAACCAATAATCCACAGCAATTTCTCCTGTTGGCCTTTTCTTTATGAAAGGGGAAACAGACCCACGCTAGGGCTCATTCCTGTCGAAACCAAAATGGCAGTCAGGTTAACTGGCAATCCATTATGAGCCATTAGAGGGAAAAGCGCAGAACTGGGATCCACTACATTGCTGGAATAAGCGCAGGTTTCAACAATGGTGCTGCGGTCTTGTACAGTCACTAAAGTGAGAGTTAGGGGCTGGAGAGAAGACACCCTGGATGGGTAGGCCCATGGTGAACAATCAGACCAACCTTCATGATCTGCACCACCTCCTGCTTCACGCGAGTCAGCTCCTGCTGCAGACTCCTCCTCTCTTCTTCGCTGGCATGCTCCACCTGCTTCATTTGCTCCTCCATCTTGGCCTGCAGCTGCCTGCGTGCCTCCTCTGCCCTCTGGGCCATGCCCAGAGCCCGTTCCAACTCCTCAAAAGCTGAGGAGACAGACACATGGGCAAACTGCTACACCTGCAGTGATTACTTCAAGACCAACCAAGTGGCCAAGACGTAGTAAGAGGCCCCCCCCCTCAATTCCCCTCAGGTATCTCTGACTGGCAGTGATGTCTTTTCAATGCTATAATATATTGATAAGTACTGACCTGACAATAATACGCTGTTGCTTAGATACAGTTAGGCCTCCTTTTTGCTCTTAATACATTTCTTCTTTGTGCTGCTGCCTGGATCAACCTGCCAGTAGTCTATCAGTCTATATGCCATCCTTATTAAAAACTTAGCAAAATATACATTTGCTTAGCACAACAAATTATAGCCTCTTAGATGTTTCTGGGTATTAAATACACCATGTAACCAAAAGTATTGGGACACCTGCCTGTGCAAAATCTCATTCCAAAGCCAAGGGTGTAAATGGGATGCTAGTCCTCCCTTTGCTGTTATAATAAACTCTACTCTTCAAGAAAGACTTCCAACTAGATGGTGGAATATTGTTGATGGGTTTGCTGCCATTCAGCTGTAACAGCATTAGTGGGGCTGGATATTGATGTTGGATCATCAGGACCGTTTTTGTTTGTATGGCCGACCGCATGCCAACTAAACTTGTGTTGCTTTTGAAGTTTCCACATCATGATCACTTTGCTTGGAGTTAACCAGAGCAGAAATTTTATTCTGATCTGTTAGAAAGGTGGCATCCTATGATGGTGCCACATTTAAAGTAACTAACCTTTTTAGCACAGCAGAACCCATTCAGCTGCCAGTGTTTGTTACTGGAGATTGTGTGGCTGTGTGCTTGATTATACACCAGCGTCAGCAATGAGTATGGCTTTATGAGCAAAGTCCAAAAGTATGTGACCACCCCTATTAATTGCTTTTCACTTACTTTTGGCCATATAATGCATTTCATTTTTTTCTCCTCCATTCAACACTATTATCTCATTACAACAAACTCTGACAGAGCGGGATGCGGAGGACAGGAGGAGATGGAGACTGCTGGTCCACTGTGGTGACCCCTGACGGGAGCAGCCAAAAGCTAATGATGATGATGATGATGATGATTTCATTACAACAAACTGCTAAAGGTTAACCCGAAACTCTCAACAGAGGAAACGCAAATGGAATCATATCAAAACAATTTCACTAGAATCACATGGATGACCTGTGGCAGCAGGACAGTAAAACAAAAGGGCAGCTGCCATTTTGCACTTTATCTCATGAATACCTTGGTCCCACAGTGACTAGTGACAGGCATGGAGAGACACTGCACAGTAAAAGCCACTGCGAATGCCAAATATAAACACTAAAACTCCAAATGTTGATGGTCAAACAGAACTGTGGGTCACATCGATCTCCCGCAGGAACTCATGTGGGCTCCAAGGTCACCAGACCATGACTGCATCAGGTTAGATTAATGGATGCATCTCCAAATGGCGCATTAAGAACCAAGAGTAAATGAAAATGCAACTAGATGGTTTTAGCTAACCCGAACCAGCTGCTGTACAGATGCTAATGACATCGACAGGCAGAAAAACGATCTTTCACAGGAGGGAAGTTTTTTTTTTTTTTTTTTTTTTTTTTTTAAATGAATGTTGGCACAGAGGCTAACTTGCGAAGACGGAATGCCTCAATGAAAGAGCACTTAAAAACTATTTACAAATTATTTGTTAGTTTCATTTTTACCAGATACTCTGATTCTAAATCTTTACATTGTACTCACTTAGCAGCACAAGTACATAAACAAAGAATCTTCTCGGTCTACAACCAAAGCAAATCTTACATTGTTCACAGGGTGTAGAGTTAAGTGGATCGAGCTATGGTGGGGTCAGTACATTTCAGAACTGGACCTGTATGTAGGTATAGTCAGGACAGGTGGTGGGTGTGGCCTGCATGTCTGTGGGTGTGGTCTGTGTCGATGTGGGTGTGGCCCATAGGTGAACACACACCTGCCCTCTCAGACTTCTCACGCTGCTCCTGCAGCTCCTCCTTCTCAGCTGCAGCCTGCTGGATCCTGGCCCTCAGCTGAGCCACCTCCTCCTCCTTCATTTCCAGCGTCTCATGCATCTGCCTCTTCGTCTCTGCTATCACCATACCCTGTGAAATCATGGCCTGTGATCATGGACTGACCAAGTGTGGTCAAATACCATGACAGAAAGAAAAATGTGCTTCTTGCTGTATGCCTTTCCTGTCTACTATAGACATAACTTTAATAAATATTTGCTTAAAATGATGTGAGTGATGGAGTAACTATCCTTGGAAATTTCTTGGCAGCATAGCTTGTAAATACTAAAACTATATTCACACAGGCCTGTAGGCCCCAAAGAACTAGGCAGACTCCTCACGGATAATGGGGGTATTAAAAACCCTGTGTGCACAGCAGAGCACAGTTTTGCATGGCACTAATGCAGCGAAGCACTTTAATAAGCATGGACTGCAAAAACACGACTCCTCCTCATAGGCCAGCTATGCTCCCTGTCAGCACCAGACTCAGGAAATTCACGTGCTCAAGAAAAATACCATTAAAAATCACAAGCTAGATCCATTCCACAGGGCAGCTATCTCCTATAACCACTACCCGGAGGTCAAAGGTCAACATCAACAATCCCAGTCAAAGGCTATGCTCCCTTCCCTAATCCCCTGGTCTCTCCACTGTGCCTTAAAGCTCAAACCCTAAACAGCTGGACCTATAGTAAAGCCTCTGAACACAACCTAGAAGCCTTGGAACCTTTTCCTCTGGCTCCATCTCCAGCTGTAAAATGCAAGCTGGTGGAACGTTTCATTACAGTACATCACTGACAGAGCCTTCCGGGGTCATCTTTACTCTAATCACATCAGCCCAGCCCAGTTTCACCTTGTCCTGCTCCAGCTGCTCAATGAGGTTCTTAGCGTCACGCAGCTGTGTGATAAGCCGGGTCTTCTCAGTCGTGTGCAGCTCCTGATGACACACAGACGAGTCAAAAAGCAGCGTGATGAGGGTCAGCGAGGCGCACGGAGCCCCCCCGCCACGTGCCACCAAAAACCCCCACCTTCATCTTCTCCAGCTCCTGCAGCCTTTCTTGCAGTTGCTGTTGCAGAGCTTCATTCTCACTGCCCAGCTGTGTGCTGCGCTCCTTCTGAATGCGCAGCAGCTCCTTGCACTTCTGCAGCAGATTCTCCTGCCTGTGTACACGCTGCTGCAGTGCATCCACTGCCTGCACTGGGACATTGGCGCCATCTGCTGGGAGTAGAAGGGACCAGAAATCACTCACATGGAGCAACTTCAAAAGACTATACTAATTTTTTTGGCACATCAACTCATGAGATGTGCTTCAGCAGAAAGGGGAGCATCCTGCCAAGTTTCAGCTCTCAGGTCCACCAGAGTCTAGCACGTAAGAGGTGGGTGGTGGAAGTGTAGAAGCCTCATTGGATCGCAAGCAGCGTGCAGTACATTGTGGGATGCATGCGGAGTCAGGCATGTGTGAAGACAAAAGCTGAAGTGCCGAAGAGCCCTCCCCCTCATCGTCACGATGAGCAGCAACTCCCCCTCATCGTCACGATGAACCACCAACCCCTCATCGTCACGATGAACCACCAACCCCTCATCGTCACGATGAGCAGCCACTCCCCCTCATCGTCACGATGAGCAGCCACCAACCCCTCATCGTCACGATGAGCAGCCACCAACCCCTCATCGTCACGATGAACCACCAACCCCTCATCGTCACGATGAACCACCAACCCCTCATCGTCACGATGAACCACCAACCCCTCATCATCACGATGAGCAGCCACTCCCCTCATCCTCACTGTTAGAGAGCAGAACTTCATTCTAGTCTATACAAGCTGAGAGAACGAGCCAATCACATTTTCCCTTAATTTATTGTGAACATACTTCGGAAAACAGAGATATTCAGTACAAGCCCGTTAAGCAGTGACCTGTGTCCTACCCTCATTCGGGCTGGAGGCCTCAGTCGAGTTGGACCCTTGTGGTGCTTCGGGCTCTTCTGTACCACCTTCAGGACACACCCCCTCCACTGGAACGCCCTGTAGACGCTTCTTCATCAGAGCAACCTGTGAAAGGAAATGCCCTTAAGTTTGTGGGCCTTAAGGAAATAAGCTGTGGCCATGGTATCGTTGAAGACCTTGAAAGCTTCCATTCTACACCTGTGTCTGCAGCACAGTGATCATCTGGTCCTTTTCTTCTAGGGCAACATCAAACTCCTCCTGCAGATGTTTTTTGGCTTGCTGGTCCATCTGTAGCTCCTGGTGGCCAATCACAGAGTACATGACAACATCCGTTACACACGGTAACCAATCACAGATCAGCAGAACTAGTGCTCCAGCGGCTACCCTTAAATAGGCAGACATACTTGGAGCAGCTTGAAACAGAAGCACAACCACGGGTCATCAAGAGGAGAGCCAGCTGCCGTCAGACAGAAACCCTTACCTCTTTTAGCTCACCAATCCTGCGCAGAGACTTGTCTTGACTTTGACTCAGAATAACCTGGACAGAGAACGAGGAGCAGGTGTCGCTCACAAATATACACCCATAAGAAATATTTTTGTATCTCGGAAGGGTTTTACGTCTTTTCATAAGTTTAAACTTGCTACACTAAATTATCTTAATCGAGCGCTCATGTACAGTAAAAATTCCACCTCCTGCACCGTACAGCGCGAAGAATTCTCAAGGCTGACAGTGTAACTCCATCGTAACACTGATGCTCAAACACCAGACGATGGACCAGTTACCTGAGTCTTCTCCTTTTCCCTCTGAATGGTACGATAAGCAGTGACCAGCTGAAAAGGACACACCGGTGATTAGCAGGCAAACACAGGTGCACACATTCAGACATCAACTCTTCAGTGGAGCCCAGCTGTGACATACGGTCGGGCTGGCCATGGATCCAGACTCAGTAAGCGACCCGGCTGACCACGCCTCCTCCCCTCACCTCAGAGTACTTCCCTCTGTAGTTGGCCAGGCTGCGCTCCACCCTGTGAAGACGATGGAGGAGCTGCTCTTTGGACAAGGCGTCAGCGTTGCTCAGTGCTTCTTCGGCCTCGCTCTCGATGTCGGACGGGGGGTCGTATGCCGGAGCGATGCCCGGGGACTCGTTCTCCAGCCGCGGGAGCGACTCGCGGGACGGGCTACGCACGAGGCTCTCGCGTGAGGAGGAGCGGAACAGCCCATCAGCTCGGCCCGGGGAGCGGAACAGCGATTCCACGGAGGACACCCTCAGCTGCAGCTTCTGCGCCAGTGACTGCGAGTCTTGCTTCTGCGGCAGCGGGAGGAGAGGGGAGGGGCGTTACCACGGGCAGGTTGCTGACCAACGCTATTCACTTCCCAGAAAGAAGGCAGGCCAGGGTCAGCACCACACGGCAGCACTGAAACAAGTGAGGTTGTTTCCTCACCGACAGCCTGGAACCCACCCAGTCGGAACACCTCAAAGTCAAGCCAGGGGGTGGGATGGCCCTCCCAGTGCAGTGTTCACCACGGGATGGAAGAAGTAAGGAAGTTGCTTACGCTTTTTGGGCCTTTAGACCCCACAGCATCATGGACAACTGCCCCGAGGGGAGAAACCCAGCTACGAATGCATGTCTTACCAAAGCTGTCAGTTAAGTGACCATTCCCAGCACTGACTAGGCATGCCTGTTACAGAACCCTCCCTGAACCGGGCTGCTGAGGCGGGGGTGGGTGGCTGACCTGTGGTGAACTGCTCCGGTCTCCATTCACGCTGCCTCTGGATGGTGGGGTCTCCTCTACCCCCCTGCTGGTGTTCTGCGGAGAGGCCAGGAAGTGGCGGGGTAAGGATATGAACTCGGATGTCCCACTCCGCCATATTAGTTTCCACAGCCCCACCCTGGCGAGGCTGAATTAGTGGCGTGTCAACCAGGTTAGTACCTGGAACTGCAACAAGTGCCAGGAAACCACCCGGTGCATCCATGCAGGGGCAGGGATTAGACTGGGAGCAGAGGTTAAGAAACTACAGGTACAGCACGGCAATAGGGCAAAGTGGGACACACATACAGCCAAGCCAATGAATACAGTGGCTTCTGGGAGGCAATACATTGTCTACCACCCCCAGCAGCACTCAACACTCTGGGTTTGGCATGCAGCCTCCCAAGCAACAAACCATACTGCTGAGAAGGTGGAGAAGCCATTTCTTGCTCTCCATGGTCTCCTTCAAGTTAGCTACAGCATGACAGTACACAACAATGCCACACCCACATTCGCTGGCCAATCAGACACTGCCGCAGCCATAACCAAACCAGCATCAAAGCTGCTGCCTA
>JAACJT020010880.1:0-45684 GCA_009936485.2 Gymnarchus niloticus | reverse complement strand
TGCAGCCCAGCGTAGCTTTGTTTACTCTTGGAACCAATAAGTAACCTGCCCCCTGAGAGCGAAGCAAACGGGGGGGAAGTAAGGGACCAAAAGATCAGTCAAGTATTCTGGGGCCAAACCATGCAAGGCCTTATAGGTAAGTAAAAGTATTTTAAAGTCAGTACGAGCCTTAACTGGTAGCCAATGTAAGGATGACAATACAGGGCTAATATGTTCAAACTTCCGAGTCCTAGTCAACCTATCAACCTTCCTACAGTCTTAGATTACAATCAGCTCACATTTCTGCTAAACACCACACCCTCTGCATTCTAGAATCCCAGCAGCTACAGTATCTTACAGTAGTATTTTAAGTAATTTATATACATAAAGTATGACTCATGCTTTGACTTTCTGTGGGTCCTTGGTAATTTCGGTATTACTTAATCTGGGAGGTTTTTAAAGGTGAAGTCCACAAAAAGTGCACAAACACATGCAATTGGGATGCCTCGGTGCTGCAGGATGTAAAGCAGATAGATGTTGACCATGTTATGAGTATCTGTGAACCTATTTGCTCATTTGGCAAATGGCAGGGGGTCAAAGAGGGCTTCATTGGTGATTTTAAGGGGGGAGACAAACAATCACTGAAATAACAGAGGTGAGCGCTGTGGGGCTGTAGTCATGCAAACAGGAGACAGTCTGTATTTTTCGACATTGAACGGTGATGGACGGTTTTAGGCAGGCATGGATTTTTTAAAGGCTTGTGTGAATGCAGGTGATGACTGACCTGCACAGAGCAGAAGTATGGCAGTGGAGACCAGGTCAGGTCCGACAGCTTTCCTATTCTTCTGATTCCAGAATAGCTTGTTAACCTTTTGCTCTGTGATCTTGGGAAGATAGGGAGAGGGACAAGCCAGGGCAGAGTGGGTGTGAAAGGGTCACCCTCTGGATTTCAACCCTGGAATCAAATGAATTTAGCTGGTTTGATAGTAGAGGATCTTCAGCCCCTTTGATAGTAGTCTTTTGGTGGTGATGCGTTTCCTGACGCCCCTTCCCGATATGGTCATTAGGGAAGAATTACTGTTCAGATGGTTTTTCTTTCTGGTGGCATTTGGAAGACTTGAATTCTTCAGTTTGTATTGGCCTACACTTTGGTATGCCATAGACTGGCAAGCTCAACAGTGAATCAGGGCTTATTACTTTGGCAAGAGTAGATTCTTTTTCATGGAATATGGTTACTAGTATCACTAAAAACCGATATATGACGTGACCGAGTCTGTGCAGCCACCCAAGATGTTCCAGTCAGTGAAATTTGCCATCACTGAAGGAACCATAATCTCTGTGTTCTGCCAGAGAAGTTCTTCAGGAGAATGTCAGCCAAGCTGTTTTAATGCTGACATCGATGTTTAGTTGGGTCTGGCAGTAATAATGTTCTTGAATATGCTTGCCAATCTTTATCAAAATCATTGAAGAATACAAAATTTAAATTTCTGGAGCAACCTAGACAACAATCTTGGACCTGAACTTAATGTTCTGATAAAAAATATAATTAAAATATAAACTTTTAAGTATTATCTCTTGTATAGGAGTGCGGAGCCCATTTCACAGTCATGAGTATTAATTGTGGTGTAAAGCGAAGGCTACTTTTCCACTGGCTTTTGAATGTTCTTTCCTAAATAAATCATGAATATCAATGTTTAGTTATTTTTTCATTTGGCATTTTTAACCAACGTTCACTTTTCATCAAAATTCCATGTTTGTAAATCATTTACAGTCTCTGAATCATCAGTTCACACACCTTCAAAAGCACAATGTGCGACTACACTAAACAACACTGTTATTCCATCACCATCGATTATAACTGCAGGTACAAACCGCGCTTGTATTCTGCATGGTATTTAATGACCAAGTCTGAACAGTACGGGACCTGCCTTTTCCTGTTCTTTAAACTATCTGTCTTTAAAAGTACATGAGTAAAACCAGTCCAACCAGAACAACATTACCCTTCTAATTAAAGTAAATTGCTAACCACTCTGTACCTCTAATTTAAATCATTAGACCACAATCATAAGCCATTTAGTTACCCTTTGATCTCAACAGTTCCATCCAAAACAATTACAGGTCTTTTTGCATATTTTTAGGACATTTTAATATAAGAAAGTGAACAAAAACAATTATAAAATACTTAATTTAAATGTGATTTTGAAAAACATTCACATACACATTACAAGATACATTTTTATTTGCTACAAATGTTCTTGAATATATTTACACATATGGTAACATACTCCTATAAATAAATACATAAATACCTCCTTCAGAAGTATCTATAAATGTTCAGTGCTTACTGTAACACAGAGGTGACAAACGCAGGGGGGAGACGCAGCTTGTAGTTGTAACTGTCCAGTACAATACAAACCATTTTAAAGATACCATCATTAATATTTAATAACTGGATTTTTACAGTGGTCTTCCAGTGGCAAAGGTACAGAGGAAGCAGTCATTGAAGTAGGATATTCTAGAATATATACACTGTATATATTCCTACAAATATTTAGTAAAAAATCAAAATGCTTCTTAGAACCAAACGACTGGTACAAAAAAGTAGACGCTACATTTAAAATGTTACTTTTGATTTATAATTTTTGCTAAACGATTTTAGAGTTAATGCTCCTGTTTAATTGTTACAGACTCTATAGTATTTCAGTATGAGATCTGAGCTGAAGTAGATGGTGAATGCATCCCGGGCTGAAATGTGGATTGCAGGATCCCTGCACGGGATGCATTGGAAGGAACTGCAAACACGTCCCTCACCCTATCCCTGCACAGAATCTTATGACCTGTGGGGAGCTGGAGTGTCAAGGTTTCGTCAGGATGTCATGACTGTGCAATATAAGGTCAAACCCTTTGACATGCAGCCTTTCCTCGGCAAGAATGTGGCTTATAGCAGAAGCTTTGGGAACACCTGCTGAGGTCATTATGGGGAGTAAGATACAACTGTTCCCCCAAGTGAAACACTGGCACCAGTGGACAGGCCTCAGTTTGCATTTGGAATGACAGACAGCACCAGAGAATTGACAAGGCAAGAAATAGCAGACTTGCTGCAAAACACATTTTTACTCTGCCCAGTACATATTATTTGTATATGTTTCAAATAGATTTGAAATTAGAAAAATCCATCCATCCTACATCCATCCAGCCATTCATCCTCTAACTACTGATCCTGGTCAGGGTCTCAGGAGGATTATGCAATGTAAATGGGTATTCTTTTTCTCTGCAGATTGCCATTTTTAATTTAGGGAAGGTGGTGACTGATACCTAATATTATTTCACAGCTCACTTCAAAAACGCCATGCTCAGGCGATAAGACATAAGCCGTACTTTGCTATTCGCCTCATCGTCATACTTGAAAGGCCGCCGTCTTTTCAGACTGATATCAAAGAGGTCTTGTTCGGCAGTCAAACTTCCCCATGAAACGAAGTCTTGTGCCTTACTCTGGCAAGTCCAGGAGCTGACCGGCAGCTGTATCTTACACCAGTCATGCCATGAAATTAGAATGATTCAACCTCAGCAGAGGGGAAAAAAATCAACAGAACATAAAGTCCTTTTTGTCTATATGCATATATTCTTACTATTTGATATCTACATAGAGTTTAGGGGAGCATTGTGCTAGTGTGTCTGAAAAGCAGCCAGCACAGGTATGTTGGAAGAGACTAACACAGGAACCTGCCATAAGTGGCACAGTAATGTCAGAGGATGCAATGTCAACTGTCACCAAAGTGCCGTTTGGACCTAGCACTGTTTGGAGATCAGTTTTCAACGGGAAGCCCTTGAGGTGAAGGATTCCAGCAGCTCGGATAGTTAAGTGATTCCTCAATGTGACTATTTGTAATAGTGACAAGATATCAAAAATGTAAACACAAGGGAAACTCATGAGAATGGTAAACATTCTGTAATGTGTGTGTGTGCATGCACCACTGTGCAATATACAGTATACATATAATAATTTCCTTGTGAAGTTCATGAATCATTTCACCAGTTTGTTCAACAGCCTCCATTCATTATACAGCCTGAATAAAACCTTGTCTCAAACTAGTGCCACAAACATTATCTGGATCGTTACAGTGCATTTACGGTTGAACGCTCAGGTTTAACACTCACTGATGTATGACAAAGCTCTTTAAATTGGCTTCTCCCCATCATTGCCTACAGATCCACATTTGTTAAGATCCAATATGTAAGATAACAGAAATGATCAATTTAAAAATACTTGCAGATGTTGAAAAAACAAAACTAATAACACAAATGATAGTAAAAGAAGCAGAAAAACAGCAGCCTTATGACACTTTGGTCATGTGCTGTAAAACTAAGGGCAAGTTTCCTCAGAAGATGTCTATTTACTCTGGTGTGGCTGACAAGATCATGGGCCGTGGATTGGTTTTTGTCCTTAGGAAGGCCTTTCTATCGAGACAAATTCATCAAAGGTGGTGAAAAGTGGCAAATATCAATGGCTGGCTGAAAAACATGCTTCATTTACTACAGTACAAAAAAGTCAAAGACCAACTAGAAATGCATAGGGGGGAAAAAAGATGATCAAAGTAGGTGGAATCCCATTTGTTATCGGAACATAAATGCTATATCTGTTGACAAATGGATTCCTTTCCCCGGTGTTTCCTCTACAGATGTACATCTGAGTGGCTGAGTCTGCTGATGCATCTTTAACAAGAGCTACTTAATACCATATGATTATACTTACTGCCCATAAAATGGTTGGGTTGATACCCCAGTCATATTAGGTGGAGTAATTTAATCAAAGAGGTCAAACTGCAATTTAATAAACAGTCCACATATTAATTGTACAAAAACAGTACTCAAAGAAACATGACAAACATATTTAATCATCTGTATTTCAAGCCCTATTTTTTTTTTTATGGTTCTGACTATAGGAAACATGGTGGTAAAACACACACCTCCAAAATGGTAGAATATTAAAACCATTTAGAAAGATATGTGAACTGATATTGGTGTAATTTTTCAAAAGCAGCAATGAACTTAGAAAAACAAGACATCACGATTAAAAAGGCAGCTCATTAAGATAAGGTAAAATAAGGCTATAAAAAAGGCATAGGTAACACATTAAGAAATTCATTCATGGCTCTTGTACATTAATTACAGTTTTATTTTTTTTCATTTCCTCCCATCCTAAGACAAAGTAAAATCACTTAAGAAGTCTGCACTAAAAACAACATTGTAGCACCAACAAATTTTCAGTTTCACTAGTGCATCAGATAATAAAACTGTCTTCAACTCATGCACTGAGATGTCTTCCTATTTTAGTTCCTGTGTTTATTCTGGGGGGGGGGAATCTTCACTGTGAGGGGTCAGCTCTGGACTGGAGAGTGCATTTCTTTCATATGTAGTTTCAGTCACTTGGTTTATTGTCAGCAGACAATTATGTGATTTGAAAACATAATGCATTTCAAAATTGGAAGAACTGGATTTAACACGTAATACCACTACAAAAAGATTTTTATATTACTCCATTTCTCTGTCTCAATGTATCCAATTTCATGCTCAGCAGCAGCACAATATGAATACAGCGAAGTGTTCTATAAAAAAATTCGACAGTGCCATTTTGAGGTATACGTCTGCAGACGTGTTCATGTGTGCGTGTTTCTGTAGAAGGATGATCTTAAACATATGAGCTGTACTTCTGCAATGACTGGAGACAGCACCCTGAAAATTTCCTTGCTTTTTTGCATTATGTAACATTTCTGCCCGAATGAAATTCAAGAGGTAATGGACAAATGACTCTACACAGGCATCTATTCTTGAAATCCTCTTCAGTTCATTGATACAGCTGTACTGGTATAAAACATATCATACATATGAAGAGTTCATGAGACGAGGACTGTTGATAGTTGAGTAACATGACTGTTGATAGTTGAGTAACATGAACAGGTACAGAAAGATCTTCACTCCAGTTAGGGAGACAGCACCTAGACTGAAAATAAAAGAAAGCACAAATGAATAAACACGTAATTTAGAATATTTTCTCCAATAAAATAAGTTACACTTTAAAGCATTGTCAAATAGTCTGTGCCAGTATTTATATGAATGGACAACTTGGTCTCGATGGTCACAGTTATTACATCAAGCCTGTTCAACACAGAAAAAAACATATAAAACAGAGAAGATCTTTCCATTTGAAAAATAATAGATTTTGCTGATTGGTTTATCGGTGGAGGCTTGCTGAATGAAGTCACGAGAACTGCGAAGTGAGAGCTGCCCCCTTCACAACACTGCCACTCTTTCCATACCGTCAGGAGCTGGAAGCCATCAGCTCTGGCACACGAGAGACTAGGCGTCGCCGTCTTACTCTAACGGCACTACAAGAGCCTGCAGAGCGTCTAAGGGGTGTAATAATGTTCTCGGGGTGAAGCTGCGTTAAATTTAGCAACCCATTTCTCCCATCGATCCAGAGCACAGGCTGAAAGCAGACTTATTACAGTCTGCATAAAAGCAAAAAGAAGAAGAAGAAAGGGCAGGAAAGGGTAAGGATCCTGTGAGCAGAACGGCTCGCCTTTACCTGGTACTTAAACGCAGAAGTGTTCTCAGAAGTTCTTGAAGATCTCGAGGTCCTTGGGATGTACGGGGGCTTCTTTTTTCCACTCATCTTCAGGGTAGGCATCAAAGTTCGACGTGTCCCCATCGTGGGATACCTTTGGTACTATTGGGGGCTGAGGTACCACCAAAAATAATCACTTTCAGTGCATTATACATGGAAATATTTGAGTGAGAGGGGGAATAATGTGACATAAGAACAACATGCAAAATCAGCTACATATTTTAAAAATTAATGAATGTTTTTAATAATGCCAGTCTTAACAATACTGCTGTTGAGAGTAAAACAGCCAAGGTTAATACTGTTTCCTTGCTCCTGCAGTTTAAATTAGATGTTTGTTAATGCCCCGCTCTTTCTCAACGATTCTCACCTTAAGCCTCCGCTGAGGCACAGCCTCCCAGTCTACAGATTTGAACCATCTGTGTTTTTTCACATCATCAGCGCCATTCTGGAAGACAGGATTGTACTGTTGACGGTGGCCGTGGTCTTCCCAAAGCCGTTGTCTGCCTCATGTAAAAATTGGGTGCCATTCTCGTAGATAAATGTTCTCTGTTGCCAAGACTCAGGGCTTGGGGAAGCCTGCACATTAGTCTGCGTAAATACGGCTGTTATCTCAAACGTGCAGTGTGAAGGCGAACTCCCGGGAAGAGAAAGCACAGTGTTGTCTCTCCTACCTCGAGACAGACATAAACAAGACCCTACTCTCAGGCAGACTGAAAACCTGGGATGCTTCCCTCCGTGAGAATTCCTGAATAGGCCTGCCAAACAGTAAACCCTGGGTAATACACAAGAACTAATAAATATCTCTCTGTGGCTCATGGTGGCCACAGAGAAAACTAAATATGCGACGTACCGCTCATCGATGCCTTGGGCCTAGGACCCTCAAGAAATGCTGTGGACAAATACATCCATGACAGTAGTCGCAATTCTCCAGTAATATTCTGGGGTTTCAGTACAGCACATGCCAAAAATCACATTTAAATTCGGACTCTAAGAGGGGCTAAGGGCCCTGTGGTATGCTTAACTCATTTATTCCACCGGTACCTTATTACTAAGCCTTGCACATACTTGAACTGCTTTTGTTTCTTGGCCCAAAGACTAGAGCAGACTCCAGTGCTCCTCCTTGAACCCAACTGTAGCACATTTGTTGACCCCACACCCATTTCATGTTGCAGTGTTGCTGCTGAAAAGGCTGCATTTTGCTCTTGCTCCACCCTGCTGCTTTTGGTAAACCCATTTCCAATCCTGTCCCCAAACAGCACCCCTGTTCCTTCCTGGTGTTCCCCTGTCATGTTCTGTTTGGTGCTGTTGACTCTCCCTCTTACTAAATGTAAGTCCAGCCATCCATTTTCCAAACCACGTATCTAATGCAGGGTCACAGGGGCTCGGAGCCCATTCCACACAGCACAGGGGACAAGGTGGGAGACACCCTAAACGGGCCGCTAAATGAAAGGATTACACAAATTTACCAAAAACTATAAAGACAACATAAAAATCAAATTTAAATATACTTTAGAATTTATCATTTACTTTTAATGGACCAATTTCTTAATTAGCTGTTTGTCAAAGAGCCTTTGACTGAGATCACTCCTTAATAGTTCATGTTTTTTCCATAGAAAAAAACCATACAATAGTTGAAGATCTTCTTGTGAAACTAAGTAGGAAGTCAGACAAGCCAGCATTTTGCTGTGACGTATTTGTGACACGAGTGGCATTCTGGGCATACAGCACCTTCGATTTCTCCGACTAATCAGCTGCCAGAACAGTCCGCAAAATATAGTCCACTTTCAGGAAAAATATAGTAAGACTTAAAGCTGTGAGTCATGCCAAACTGTGATGTAAGAGACATCAGAAAGTGATTCATTCCAGCATATGGTTTCTGTTTAATATGTCTAGCGTAATAAATCAAAGCTTGGACTCCATTCATACGTAGTGTTTTCCTTAAAACTCTGAAAAGGGGCATTCAGTAATATTTTCTTCTAAAAGATCCCGCTGTAGTGACTCCACCTTTTTTTTTTTTTTTAGTAAAGTGGAGTAAAGGCCATCCCATGTGGAGATTTTAGGCAGGTCAACTGTCCTTCTTATACAAATTACGCTCCACGATGGATCAGAATGGAATGGAAGTATCCTCTGTAGCTCGACAGCTAAATCGACAAACAGCATTAATTTGCTCAGTAACCACAAGCTACACAAGTTCCATAGGCGGAGCTTGCAGCTTTACCAACAAACTGATTGGTCTTCAATGATAACAGTAACATTTTCCGGGGTTTATGGCAGCTATAAAAGCGTTACTATCAAACGACAAACTATGCCGGCACAAAGTCAGAAATGATGGGAAACTGTATGTTTAATAAATACTTTAACGTTTAAATAATTTTCCATAAATATTGTACTTTCCTAAACTTTCCCATACATGTACATGCTACAGCTAACGGCAATAAATACGAACAACTAACCAAGACTGACAAAAAAAAAAAAAAAAGCATCCCTTACCTTCATATTCCCGAGCCTTCTTGCTCTGTCGACAACGAGAAACTTCTTGATTAGATCTCTAGGATAGGAGATGAAAAAACATTTCAGAGAATTAAAACTTGCTATGAATATATGACCAAATCCTGAACTGTTCGTCTTGCATCAATAAACAGTTAACCTAAACTTGTAAAAGAGGCCACAAAGTGAGCAGTAACTTGACAATGGACTGTGGTCACTTTACAGCTCTGGCTAAAACAACCTCTTAGCACAGAGGATCTTGAAATTGAAGTAGAATTAGCACAGTTTATAGTTTTCCAAAACTTCCTTTGAAAGACAGAGAAAACTGAAAGCCAATATCAACCAGTGGCTACATCCTAATGGACCTAGGCTACCCTATTAGTGTCATCTAGTCAACCATGCAGCAAGATGGCCGACAGCTAGCTTTTAACAAACAAACCGAGAGCCTGCGCCAGTCTAGCTTTGGAAGGTATAAGAGGATATTAACGCCGCCTTTCACATGCTTGTTTAGCAGCTCATTTTGACAGTCTCTTGTGTGAATTAAATCCACAGCTTTAGTGGAAGAGCTTCTCCAGTGTCTCATTGTGTGTTTTCAATGTCAATAAGGAGTTTGCGCCGAAATTTTGGATGTATTCGCTTATCAGCAAAGACAGCACAGAAATTAGGTGTACCAGAGGAAATCCAAACAGTATAATGAGCCTTTACCCCTGATAAATACAACCTCATAACACTCTAAGGCTTACTCCAGGCATAACGGCCAACAGAATCACGACATGTGAAGCTGAACTTTAATGGGGAATTGGGTCAAGATGGATAAAAAAATAATATTCAAATTCAAAAAAATTTTCATAATTGGCACATAGAAAATCACAGTAAAACCAGGACATGACAGTGTTCAGTTTTAGGAAAACGAACACCGAATGTAATTAACAAAGTACATATGTATCACATGCAGATATTTGCTTGGGGAGGTATAATATCAGTGATGAATGTCTAATTTTATAACTGCAAGTTCTAACGTACAGTGACCCTCCGAACATATGTTCCTGTGGTGTTATAATACTTTGAAAACAACCCAAAACATATGCAGTATTACAGTACTTTGCTCTTGGCCCAAAACAGATGATTTGAAATGATACTTTATTGGCCCTTGTACAACAACAAAACACAAACACACACGTAAACAGTGCAACCCGGAAGTAAATGGACAGGGACATTCCTTTGGTTCTTTAGGCTCTGAACTTCATCACATTGGATTTGAAATGAAACTGGTTAACATATTAAAGTCTCGGGTATCAGATTTAATTTTACACCAACCAGAACCATAACTTTTTTTTTTTCCCCAAATCATAGTATCCCAATATCAATGAAAGCAACTGGACAGATTAACATGATCTTTAATATTTTTTTGCAAAACTGTTGCAGTCATTGACTGCCTGAAGTCTGCAACCCATCAACATGACCAGACACTCTCCAGTTTCCTCACTGCCGCTTTTCCAGGCCTTCAGTGCAGCAATCTTCAGTTCCTTTTGATTGTGGGGGCCCTCTGCTTACAGTCTGGTCTTTGTCAAGTGAAACACACCCTCAAACTCATTCAGGTCAGGTGATTTACTCAACCAGTCAAGAACAGCTCGCCATTTCACCCTGACAAATCCTTGACTGCTTTGGGTCGTTGTCCTCTCACATGATAAAAATGCTGTCCAAAGCGTTTTGATACATTTTCCTGAACCTGAGCAGATGGGACACTTTATATTCCATGCATTCATCAGTCATGTATTACATCAATTTCATCAATAAATACCAGTGAGCTGGTTGCACTGACAGTGGCTGTGACACACCCAACTCGTAACAGGACTGTCATCATGTTTGACAGATGAGCTGGTAAGCCTGGGATTATGAACTGTTTCCCCCACGCTTTCCTCTTTCCATCACTGTGATACATGTTGATATTTGTCTCATCTGCCCATTGTACTTTGTTCCAGAACTCTACAGGTTTTTTCCCCAGATGTAATTCTTTGCAAACGACAACCTTATCCTTTCTATTTTTGAGGCCCACCCATGGTTTGCATCGTGTGGTGAGACTGTTGAGATTAGGCTTCTCCGGATGGTAGTGCTTGAAACATGTACACCTACACCGGGCAGGGCACATCTGCAAATACATTACCGAGGAAGATAAGAAAGTCTCTGGAGGTGTCTAGGGATCGTACATCCTGAACAGTCACTCACTGCAAAGGATTCATTAAAATGGTATTAATAGATTTTAATTTTATGTTAATCTTTCCAATTACTTTTGGTCCCTAAAAGTACAAATACCAAAAAATGAAAAATGTATCACCATCCATAAACTTAGTTTACGCTGTATACACGGATGAGAGAAAAGCTTGCGGCCAGAGTGAAGGGACAGCCAATTATCTGGCACCCCTGGAGCAGTTTCTTTTTTTAATCTTGTGTTAAAGGCCTTGCTCAAGGGTCCAGCAGTGACCTGCGGGGGTGTACGGTGAAGCGAGTTTGCTGGCTTTGCGAGTTTTGGCTATCATGAATCATAGCTCACAGTCATAATGCCATTTACCGCTATTGATTAGGGTTAGTTAACCCAGCTTAATTGAGTTAACTCTGGGAGTGCAAAACTCACTTTGTAGTAAACGGCACTGACCACTCTGCCGGCTGCAGGATTCAAACTGGCACAGACGAATCACCTGCAGAGCCACAGACTACCCCAGGGGTTTGTGAGGTAAACAAGCGTGATATTGGTACCAATACTTCAAATGAATACACCTGCCTCTTACCAAACAGACAAAACAGAAAAATTATATTTTTATTAAATACTACCACAATAGAACCAGTCTCGGTTATTAATTAAGCATGGACATACACTGACCACGGTCCTCGTTCCTCAATGTCACATCCATCACAGTAGATAAATCATTTTTCTAATTGATTTACCCATGTAAACAACTGTTTTCTGACACTGTGTTATACTGCGACATGGTCTGATGCATCATCATATCATAAAGCTAACACAGATTCTTCTGTCTCTCTTTCATAACACAAGCTTATATTCCCTGACACTGCTCTCTGGCTACGTGAGCATAAAAGCAGCTGAGGAGTTTAAAGACGAAGATTCCCATGTATAAAATCATGAAATAGTATTCCCAACAATTACGTACTTAGCTCAGAATCTCGTTCAGAAAGCTGAAGCTGATCTGCCTGGTCCCGTTATTGATCTTCTATATAAAGCATCTTAAATCTCATTAAAGCTCATAATCTCCTCTGGATTCCTAACAGCCTACCTTAAGGAGAAAGTGACAGTAATAACACACGGATGTAAAAGTGCTGAACGCAATGATTACCTGCACCCTCACAAGACCAGTGGATGCGGCCACAATACCTGACATTTGACTAATGCATTATAAAGGACATTGTTAAAACTGTTAAAAATCAAACACCCATTTTGTTTAACAATACTGTTTTCTGCTAGGCACATAATAAACACAAAAAGAATAAATGAATAAAAACTCAAACACTAACCACGTGCAGATACATAAAGTTTCTGTATTTGATCAGCTTACTTTACATAGAAATCCAAGTGCCGGGGAAACTCCAGCTTGCCAGCAAGGATCTTCTGATAGATGCCAAATGGATTGTCGTCGAAAAATGGAGGATACCTTAGAAACCAGACAAGGCAAATCATTGCACAGAAGCAACAAACGAATACTGTCATTTTGTGACAAGTGTAACAATTTAGGAAAGTTATTTTGCAGATTTTAACCATCTTTAATGTTAAGAGTTTTCAGTGTTAAAATGAAGAAGAAAAAAAAAATACATCTTATCAAAGACCCAATTTCATGAATCTAAGGATGAAATTCCAGGACTCCCCAAAGTGTTCACTGAGACCAGGTCTCTTACCCAAAACTTTAAATAAAGTGATGTTTTCAGCACATGAAGCAATGGTGGAACACTTATGACTTCATTAATTCTGCCACATAATTTTTCAGATAAGTCACCCTCCCTCCACACACATACACACAGTGTGTAGTCCATAAATCTGCTTCATTATGAGTCTGCACGTACTATTTACTGATCGCTTCTTTGTTCTTATCTAAAAAACAGTATTCCATTGTGAATGTGTTCCAACTTGAAGATTAAGAAGAAAAAAATTCTCAAGTATTACAGAAGAAAAAAAGTGGACCGAATATCAGAAGGTTGGAAGTTCACAAAAATATACTGCATGTCCCATCAAAAACACACCTTTAAACCAAAAGCATTATAAACCCTCTGCTGGAGATCTGAATGCTTAAAAGAGCTACTGTGGACGGAAGTTAAAGAACGGCTTTCCTTTATTTTATAAGTTTAGGAGGCAAAAGAATGCTCTTTATTGTCTGGCTAACCTAATGCATTCTGCAGGGCAAGCTCAGCAGAACATCAAAAAAGATACGAGCCTTCTGATTCCTCAGACAACCAGAACCCATTAAGCCCAACCACAATGTCACTGGGCAGAGTATGAAAGGGAAAATATAAAAAAGTCGTGCTTCCTGTTCTTCTCCTAAAAAGTCTAAGGAGGCATTCTGGACTGGTGAGGCAGCTGATAGGCTACTAGAAAAGAGAGCAAAGGGACAGGTAATATCAAAGTAGAGCTGAGCAAATTAATCTATACATATACAGTAAGTGGGTAAAGATGAAAAATATGCAAGTGTGACCAGCTTATGAAGTACTTGAAAAGCAACCAGAGCCAATCTGGATAAAGTCAGGCAGCACACTGCTGTTGTATTGCCTGTCATATTTGGCAGTTGACAGCAGCTGCCTTAGCAGTACCTGCAGTTATGTAACAGCTGTCATTGGGTTATATAACACCTGAGACATGGCCAAGATCGTGACAAGTCAGAGGTTCCTGACGGATGATTAACAGCATGTGGTCGTCAATACTTCACTATTAGGAAAAACTAATATGCTCTCTCCAAAAGCAGCCAGGGTCAGTTTTACTGTTACCGAGTTTGCTTCCAAACACAGTTAATGATAGCAACGCAGTTAACAGCTGGATTTCTTTATTCCACACTGTAAAATATACAGCGATGCCAACAAGCGTTCAAAAACGAAACGTAAATTACGTTGAGCAAAAAGCATTGAGCAGCATAAACAGAAGGCAGACTCGGTCAGTAAGTTACGAGCATACACAATATTACAATTAAGGACCTGCTTCTATCCAGAAGTTGAGTCCTCAAGAAGAATTTTTTGGAAAGTCCCACAGGTGACCTAGATGTTTGCCGTTACATAATGCGGCAGAGTTCATCGCCGAGGCCAGAGCTTCACATTACCTTGGAGTCTGGGAGGGGCAGTCTCCATCAAGCGCCCCCGCTACAGATTTCCACAAACAGATGCCATAAAACCTTTGAAAAAGCACGCTGGCTCAAGCACGTCAGACCTTAGGCTCAAAAGAGACATTTGTTTTGGCTCTCAAACACTTGCTTCTATGGTTCCAGCCAGGGGCAAAAGAGGACATCCATTATGGGAGCAGTCACTTCAAAAGTACGCCGGATTCACTTCAGTATTACAGGGGAGGGTAACAGCCCCCCCCCCCCCCATCCCTTTTTAGAGGTGAAATTCCTCGTTAAAATATACTCAGCACTAGGTTATTCTCGGCTCTTTTCAGACAACATGAAGTATCACCAAAAAGTTCTTAAAAGCTCTAAAATGCCGAGTAGATTAAAGTAGATTTCAATAGCCCTCCATGTTCTAGTCTTACGCCTTCAGCAGAAGGTTCTCATACTGATACCGAAATCCTGTTCTAGACATCTCATTTGCTCTGAGTAAAGAACATTGCGGAAAGAAAAACGACCGCCCAGTTTGACCGATTTTGAAATTCGGCCAACAAGGGGAGCACCTGCCAACATTAACAGTCCCTCTGGCCCGGACACTCACACATGGACCACACTTGTGAAAAGGAGGACAGCATCCATAGGTGCCGAGAGGGCGCTGTGGGCCAGGGTTTTAAAAGATCAGTATTTTTTGGCTCTGGACTGAAGGACAATAGACCAAAATCCTGACTGGGATACTGGCAGTCAGTCTACTTACTGCAGCCCAGTCAAAACCTCACAGCTAAACAGATCAAAGATCAACACACAGAATTTCTATATTTAGCATAAGACTTAAAGCTTGGCAAAATATACTGTTAACAATCATATTTAAAGCTTGACGAATCGTTCCTAGAAGTGGTTAAATGTCTCTTTCACTGTGCAGTTTACTTCTAAAAACTTTGACAAGTCAAACGATTTCTGCAATAAAGCAGCTTGCCCACTACTTTAAGCGTCTCAATCTCCACATGGAAAGACCAAAGACAGCCCTCCAGTGGACAGATAGATCCATCACCATAAATACTCAACAATGACCCCAACACTGTGATTTATCTGGTTTATGACTATTTCTGGGAAAATCGTGGATAGGAACACTTAATTTCTTGGAAGCTTTTTACTCATCTAAGTGACTCTCTAGATGGCTCGTCTATGAGTGCTAAGACTCTCTCGTTGCTCACTCAGTTCCATTCCCAGCTCTGCTGGGAGAGCTACCCTATCCTTCCTGTGTTCATGTAGAGATGCACAGGGTCTCCCCCCAGCAATGACAGTTTGCTGAAGTGATGACACTCCTTCATACACTAAAAGAAGTAAAGATTTAGCTTGACAGGACTTTAGTTGACTGACATCCTATTCATAACGAACCCTCCTCCACACCTTAGTCATCCCAGGGCAGTCATCAGATTGCTGTAACTAGACAAATGACTGTTCAAAATGAGTAAACAGTAATTCCTTAAATAAAATTCAATATATTTAAGTCAAATATACAAGCTAAAACTAACACGATTTCCTGCAAAACACATATGCAATTAAAAACATATATCATATTATAGGAACACAGTGACACCCAATTAATTTAGAACTAGAACACACAATACTGTTAATTAAATTGAAGCGTGCAAGGTTCCATTACGCTGCCCTCTAATGATGGACCTCCATGGTTCACCTCCTGTAATATTTTTAGCATTTGTTAGCTTGTTTTAAATGCTTTCAAGTTTACACTTCATGAGAATAAATCATAAACTTTTTTTTTTTTCTTATTGTACATACCTAGGTGTTATTTACACACCTCTCCCTGTCAAGCTGAAATTGTGTTAAAAGGTTCAGAGTGTTCTAAGCTCCAGCCCACCCCCCGACCTTAGCTGGAATAAGTGGTTCAGAAGATGAACGAATAGATGGACATTTCCGACAGCTCTTTCTTACCCAATTAAAACTAGACTGAGGCGACCAAACATGATCCATGGTCTGGTACCTACTTCCCACCATCTAGGAAAGAGGTGAGCTTGCTGGGCATCACTTTCTACATAAACAAAGTTGAAAATTTCCTGATCTTATGTAGACGTGGCGAACATATTTTGGTGGTGACTGAAATACAGGGGTGAGATGGAGTTGACATCAGAGTGCCTTGTTTCCTCGAAGAGTCATCGCTTCTGGCTTTCTCCAGAGCTATCCAGATTTCTTCAAATGATAGTCACCAATAACATAGAAAAGAGGCAGCACATTTCCTGACGAGAACTTAGCCTTGGAAACACAGCGTGCCAAATTATCTGTGACCTAGCTGGGTGTGAAAAGACTAAGCTTGGAAGAAGCAAAGCCACTCTGCTTTAGTGTTACATCTTCTTTCAGTCAGGCTATTCAAAGGGAAGGGAGCTTTGAGTGAAGGCCCATTTTGGACGACCCCAGGGAGCAGTTAATGGGACACAGCTTCAGTATTAATTCAGAGAATAAGGAAAGTCCTACTCAGATGCCAGGCCAGACAAGAGCCCGTAACATCTTGATACGTCCATAATGGATCCACGCTTCTACCAATGTAATGGCGCCTGTGGTCTGAACAACAATTAACATAAAAGAGAAACTGTGTGATGTTTCCAGAGGGTTTGGTTCAGGCGAGTGTCATACTCAGAGTGTTCCTAGATGAGAGCTCCAGTGATCTCCAGGACTTTTCAGTGAGAACGAGCTGCCCAGAGGCACTCAAAGGGCTTTACCTGCACATCAACACTCTCTCTCTCCCATAGGACCCTACCAAAAGGGTGGTGGGGGTCACATATGGAGCGTATACCTTCCATCTCCTGTACACACCATTCCCGCTAGTCAAGGAAGCTTAGGATTGCGTCTGCATGATGCCACACCATCACAAATGCAACACGTTAGAGAAGAGAGACCTGCTATCAACGAGGCTACTATAACTCTTTAGATTTTCCACTCATGGCCCTGAGTGAAGCATTGACCCTTCTATGCTAAAAATAACAGAAACGAAAAGAAACAGATGCGCATGACAAACGTGTAACCCTGTACCACATTACTGGTAAGGCGGCTTACCCAGAGAGCATCTCAAAGATGAGGACCCCCAATGCCCACCAGTCCACAGCTCTGCCGTGACCTTTGCTTTGAATCACCTCGGGTGCCAGGTATTCTGGAGTGCCGCAGAGCGTCCAGGTCCTACGCGAGGATGCAAAGTACAGTGTAGACTCAGTGTGCACAGACAGCTGTTATTCCGGGGTGACGGAGGGGTCAACAATGCACACCGCCATCATCACTGGCGTGTCAAACCATGTAATTAAAAATGACTGTCAAGGTTAGTTCATTTATGGTAATGAGATACAAAGGGTGGTCATTCAAGACTATTACAGAACTCTTAAAATGTATTGAAAGATCAAGGCAAATCATCACACAACTCAAAAATCGACAAATTATATATAATCTCACACTCACAAAAGTATTTTCATTTAGGCTGTTATCATTGCTCCAAAGGCACTCAAATTCTAAACTTACACTGACAAGAGTCATCTTGATTCCACAATGTGACAAAACTTTTATAGGAAACCAACCCTATCTTGTGATCTAGCAAGAGGGAGTGTTTTCCAAATATTTTCCATTCCCAGGGTTTTGGGGCTTATTATATATTCAAGCTGGAACCAGGTGTTGCTGTGTAATTGGTGCAACTTGGCAAGTGTTTTGCAGGTTTAAATCATGAAAATGTAAGATGTGGCAACTTCCCAGCTAATGAAATTGCAACAGAATGTTAAATAAAAGGCTTTAAATGGCTTGTGAATAACATTTGGTTTCATGAGTTCAACCAAGAGCACCCATTTATTAAGTTCATGCTTTACTCAGGATGTTAAATTTCTGCTTCAGAAAAGGTTGTCAAACAACTCAGTTATTCAATCAGAAAACACACACACACACACACACACACACACACACACACACACACACACACCTGCACAGTAGCTACAGACCAGGGAAGCAGTAAACCAAATTACTCATTTGGTCTTTTTTTTTTTTTTAAAAAGGTAATTGCCCTGCTTGGCACTGAGGATGTCAACTGCATTCGTCAGCACATGTGCTTGCAATGAATTAGCCTGCTGTGGCTGAGGACAGGTTAGCACACGCAATGGTGGGAGATAAATACAGCGAGTCACGGTAACAACAGACAAGGCTATAACATACTTTTTTTCCAATTCAATTTCATTTATACAGCACCCTTAACAAGAAGCACTGTCACAAAGCACTTTGCATAGTCCCGGGCCCAGGGTCCCCAGAGAGTAAGTCAAAGGCGACAGTGGCAAGGAAAAACTCCCTCAGGAGGAAGAAACCTTGGGAGGACCAGATAAACATACATATGATAGCTTCAAGAGCATTCAGTCAATGGCAGTAGCAACGTGGTTACGGCCTACCTGGCGTTACACGGTTTAGCTGGTTGACGTAAACATACCTGGTTCTATCATAAGAAGATTACAGGAAGTTAAGAATAGGTGGAGGATAGAAGCTGAGGCCAAGTGAACCAGCACCATATGGCCCTGCTGTAACACATTAATCCTGGAAGACATCACACTGTCCAAATCGATGTCAAAGTGGAGGAACTTCTCCACATGCTTCTGCCAAACAGCAATCATGCAAAACATCTCTGTGCCCCATTATTTCAAGCCTCTTTCTCTGCTTCCCGCTTTGGAAGTTAAGGTCCCGTTGCGTCCTCAAGGTGTTCAGGCAGCATGTTAATTGGCTGTTTGGTCTAATTACTGTTGCTATGGAGGTAACAGTTCTGGCTGAGGTAACTGGGTCCTAGACTCCACCTCCAAGGATTGTAAATGGCCCCTTTTCTCAACAAATGATATTAGCAGAACCTTTTCATCCTCATCCATGCAGAAACATTTAATTTTAATATGCATAAACCCCCAAAAAAATTAAGTGCCCGATTACATATTCTACTCAAGTTACCTGTCTGCACCAGGTTGATATGCAGTATTTATTTGGCCTTGGCACTGGATGTGTTCAGTTTAACAGTAATGAAGGGCCTAATGGAGAAGACCAAAACATAATCTAGGTTCCGTTTGCTGTGAAGGAGTCCTGGCAATGATGAGGGGTCCTTTTGTCCTCACTAGTCCTCAAACTGAGGACTCATTTAGCCCTGGTGCAGGCTCACCATGTTTCATCTGGGGCCCCAATAAACAAAATCAATTCTGTTTAAATCTGAACCCCCCCCCCCCCCCCCTTGGGGAGGGGGCGTGTATTTAAATACTTCATAATGGTCACTTGAAAACTTCTGCAGAGTGAAAATATCGTTAATTAATGGCATGTCGATTACGACAGGAAAAAAGTTGGCAGAAGGCTAGAAAACTAAGTCTGCCCAAGCCGTTGTGAAAGACAGTTCGAAATTAAATCACTCAGATTGGATTGCATAACTGTATCCTTTTATGATGAAGAGACCCTGACTGAGCCCAGGTCATGTCAATATATAGACATTTAATCATTTTAATAGACTTTTTATAATCTGGGAATAACCCACCATGTAGAAATGTAAGTTATTCCAGGAAAGACACCTACTGTTCTGTGGTATATATGCTGTTCAATAAATACTACCATAAACAATTTAGCGCTTTTCATTCTCATTTTTTTTCCCGCTCTTGCTGCAAAGTTGACTTACTTTCATTTTAAGAAACATAACATTAGGGAGATATTTTCTGAGAGAAAAATCAAATGTCAAAATATTTGATAATTGCGGCGTTAGTCTCACCACTTCTGAGCGCTCTTACCCTTTTGGTCCAAACATCAGCAGATAAAAGTACTGCC
The DNA here is from genome assembly GCA_009936485.2 of Gymnarchus niloticus. Classification (NCBI taxonomy): domain Eukaryota; kingdom Metazoa; phylum Chordata; class Actinopteri; order Osteoglossiformes; family Gymnarchidae; genus Gymnarchus; species Gymnarchus niloticus. The sequence goes on along the minus strand of JAACJT020010880.1, from coordinate 25,458 downwards.
TGGTTTGCCCACTGACCTCGCGAAGCAAACTAAGATCTGCTTCACGATGGGTGACGGTGCTTCGTAAACCATCCCATCCCATCCATCCATCCATCGGAGGAGCTAACTTTACCTCGCTGTTCCCCCACCCCGATACGCTCTTCTGTTTCAGGCTGCTGTGACGTTTACAAACATCTGCTTTCACTCCTCGTCTAGTCAGAACTTGCTATCAACAATGTTGGCGTGCATGAATCGTTACTGCAACACGAGTATCACAATGGTGGAAGGGTTTCCATAGCACCTGTTTTTGATATTGAATTTTATAATTCTAGCAATTAAAATGGGTAAATATCAGATTACTCAACTGTCTAAATAAGCAATTATGGATGGGCCAACTTCTGCTTTACAGCACCATCCCAGAGGATTTCCAGTCTTTACTGCTCAGAAGCGTAGAAGATTTATCACCTGAAACACTCAACTAGCCACATCACATTAAAGTTTACGAAATGTTTGACATGCACACAGGGAAAGTTCCCAGAAAGAACACCCTGCTCCCAAACATCCAGCATTCTGAAAGGAAAAAAGCAGCTTGTTGCTCTACCCTACACTCCATATGAAAACAGACCTGTTGTGATGGTTAACGCTCGTTAAATTGAAGATGTTCTACGGATGATTTCCACTAGATGGCACTGTGAATACAACTGCTGTTGTGCGAAACGTACTTTGAATATGCTGGTTAACTAATGGCCTATTATTGCTTGAGTAGTTACCTCAGCAGTAAACTGCATGTTTTCGGTGTTACCATTTCCCATTACATAAATGGGCTGCTTGTACATCACAGACACATTTGCTACAGATAGCTTATTATTTTCCAGATGTATAGAGAATTTAATTGTAAACTTTTGTGTCATTCCAGTCATACTGTGGAAAAGATTAACCAAAATGTTGCATGCACAAATTTACAAATTAAATTGTTTAATTTAGAACCTCCGGTTAGCTTAATTGCATGTTGCTGGACTGAGGAAGAAAACCGAGTGACCCAGAGGAAACCAACACAACACAGGGAGAGCCTGCAAACGCTACAGAGCCTCTCTGCTGATGACATTTATAACAAAATGATATTTCATAAGCATTTCAATGATGATGTCAAGCCAAGACATTTGAGAGATGGTGGATCGTTTTACCACTGGCATTTGATCACTACTCTTCCAGTGTCCTGTGCAGAAAAAAATCAAATCTGCTTAAAACTGTAAAGTGTATTCAATAGTCTCGCTACAAGCATATCATTTTGGGCCTGGTGGAACAGAAATTGGGGATGGTAGTTTCACGTTGTGGTCAAAGAGAGGCCTTGTGAGATTAGCAGGGCTGACTCTGGTATTGGGGAAACAAGGTTTTAATTGCGTGCAGTGTCTCACGCTCAGCTGAAGGGGGCAGCGGGGTCTCGAACGCACACAAAGTAAACCTAGCAGAGCGGATAAAGGGATGGCTTCAAAATGAAACCTTTATCTACCCTTTGTATTATTTCATTTGTCTGATGTCGGCATTTCATTTATTTGCCACTAGTATTATTTCAAATAGTATACTGGAATGTTTTCGTAAATCTCACTTTGTGCTGCCTGCGGACATGAACACACACACATACACACGCTGCTGTGGGTTACCTGAATCAGCCTGTATGTGTCAAAGTGCTATGTAATCCTTTCACAAAAACCCAACATGTCCCACTTAGCGAAGAGGTGATTGTTACCTGTCGCTCAGTTTTTTAGCAAAGCCAAAGTCGGTGAGCTTGATATGGCCTTCACTGTCCAGCAGTATGTTCTCAGGTTTCAAGTCCCTGTACACAATCTCTCTGGAGTGGAGGTACTCAATGGCACACACTATCTCCGCAGAGTAGAAGAGCCCTGTGGTGTTGTTGAACCTTCCCCGGTTTCGCAGGTAGCTGAAGAGCTCGCCTCCGGCTATGTACTCCATCAGCATGTAGAGAAAACGCTCGTCGTGGTGAGTCCAAAACCTGGGGAGTGCACCACATGTGGAAACAGCACACTCCCAGAATGCATAGCAGTAGTACTAACTACCAAAGCAGAAGACACAGCCTCATTTTTCACTCCAAAATAATACCACTGTATTTACACGCTGTGGCCTCTAAATACAAGAGAACAGGTGAACATTCTTTCCTGCTTTTCAAGAGACTTGAAGCATATTCTATTATTCTTCAGAAATTTACTGTACAAAAAAGAATGGACAGAAACAAAATTATATGAATAAATATGCTTCTTGACTGCTAAAAATCGTCAGCAAAACTGAAGAGGTCAAGAAATTATTTTAATAGATTCTACTTTCTAATTAGTATTATGATAAATAATCCAAGAGTAGACTAGCATACATTATTTAATAAAACACAGAACAGTTTGGCAATTCCGGCCAAGCAAATCACGAGAAATGGTTTTGCATGTATGTGCAAAAATGCATTTGACCGTGCTTCTCGACGTCACGGGGAAAAAAGGGGCGAGACACTCACAGCCTGATCAGGAAGGGGTGGTTCACTTCGGTCAGAACAGCCTTTTCGTTGTGGACATGCTGCTCCTGCTTCAAGCGGATCACCTCAGGGATCTTCATGGCCTTCAGAGCAAAGTAGCCGTTGGCTTTCTTGTCCTTCACGAGAAACACTCGGCCGAACGTCCCCGTGCCTGTGGAGAGCATTGTCACCTGTTAGTGAACGCCAACACGTATGTACCGAGCCTAACAAGTATGCTGTATGTTCGCATATTATCTATCTTGATTTGCTGACACGTTTATTCAAAGTTATTGATGAATCTCAGCCATTTACATAGAAAATTCAATTCTGAATGTTCAGCGTACCGATTCAGATCATGTACTTTACTAAAGAGCACTTCAGCACAGGCACCTTTTGGGACTTGAACGGAGGACCCCAGGTTACCAGTCCTAGTGCCCATCAGCAACGTTACCCTTAATTGTATATACTGATGGTGGTTAGCAAAAGGAATCGCATGACAGAAAATATTATAAGTACTGACTTGTGCTGGCCAAACAAAACCTGACATTGAGGAAACAAACTACGTTGCCCTTAAAATAGCTGTATAACATCCGGTTATGGCACGTTTCATTTTCAAGTTATATTTTAAGAGACGGCGTAATGCCTCTGAAAATATCAATACACCTAATAATAAAAAAGTTATCGTTAGTCATTTCAAAGACCTTCAGCACCGCAAAGATTGCAAGTCAACATGCTTCACTTGCACACTTCATTTCCCAAAGTAGCTCTTGCGCCAGTTCTCTGTGCGTGATTAATAAATGGCTGACAGACACCTAGCACTCCGCTGCCCATTGCCAACACACTTCGAAAGTGGCAGTGCGCCTACCGCCTTCCTGTCACCAGTGGAACCATTCATATGACTGGGATAGCACCGCATGAAAGACTTCTCCGGCTGTGGTTTTACCGCTAATGTGGAAAACATGAGTCATGCCATAGGCATACTCATCACAACAGTACACCATAAAGGACAACACAGGTAACAGCAAACAAAGGAATGCAAAATAAAGACGAGCAATGAAGATGCAGTTTCTGTCAGGAACGGTCGGCATAAAGAACAAGAAACAACAGTAAGTCGATGATAAAACGTGGTTCAACACACAGAAGGTTGTAATGGAATACGAACCACTCAACACTAAAGGATAAAAAAAAAAAAAAACAACAGACTTCCACAACCACACAAAATATTTCCCCTAAAAGGAATGCAGGAGTAATCTTGGACTTCAAGTTTTTATAATAGACTGAAGATGTAGTCTACTTAACCATGAACATCAGGTTTTGATACATGTACTCAGATAATACGGATCAAATCACAGGAGAATGGACAGCTGGGGTAGACCACCTGTAGGATAATGAGATCGAGGGCAAGAAGTGTGACTGAACTGCACATGACCCACAATTCGTCAGTGAGTGAAATCTTCATTTGTCATTTTTACAATTTCACACGGTACATCGGAACATGTTTTCCCACCTTGCTCTCCATGAGGACACACACACACACACACACACACACACACAGGTGAGCGCAAGTTTTGGCTCACAGTGCAGGATCAGCCATTTGATCTGGCATCCCTGGAGCAGTTTTAGGGTTAAGGGCCCAATGGTGATATGGACATTATTCTTTTTTGGCTGGTCAGGAGATTTGAACCAGCAACCTTCCAATCATAGTGACACATAAATAAGCCGCAGAGCCACCACACTGACGACAGGCCAATTTCTTCCAGGATCTCTACTTACGGCAAAGAAACACCAGCCGTCTCTTTCCTTACAGCTCACCTGCCGTTACTGACCTGAAACCCAAAATCAGCCAACTGAGAAGCGCACCCATACTTTCTAAGATACTCAGCTAAAATATCCATTTTGGACTCATCTGAGTTTATACCTAACATGACATGCAATAAAATAAGACTACAACAGTTTGCACAGAAAACAGGACACCCGGAGCATGTGTACCACCTCTAGGTAATAACTGCACAAATTACACTGTGAGACAGCTTGCTGCCGAGTTCAATTTGTAGAACAATTCACAGGACTTTCCAACATGTCTCCATCAGGTTACCAGTATCACAGAGGTAATATCCAGCATGATGCGATGTAGGATGTTGTTTTTAAGTCTCAAGCCTAAAACCAAACTTTGCCTAGCAGCAGAAAAAAATAACCTAGCAGCAGATTTTGTTACACATGTCAATAAATAAACAGGAAATGAGATTCTTGAGCAGTCATGAAATGTTATATGTGAGGGTCCGTCTGGGTTGTCGGATCCTGCTGGTGTGTAATTTTCCCCGCTGCTGTGTTGATCTTTCTGGCCCACCTCTGAGTGAACATTGCTGCCTGTCCGTCACTTCATTAGAGCTGAAGACGAACTGACAAGGCAGCTCATTGCTTTTAACCAAACGCCATCTCGACACGTATCTGTTTTCCCACGGTTTGAATAAACAAAAAAAAAAAAAATCAATGCGCAAAACACCACCGTCATCTCTCAGAGACAGGAGGAATGTTTCCCCATCCACTCCTTTGTACCAAATTATTAATTAATTAACCGGTGATAGATCGGCTAATAATTAAGTAATTTCCCTTAATTCATTTTACCTCATGATTTAATTTTGGAGGGAATCTAATCCAAGATGGCATTATTTGATGTTTGAGTGACATTTTTCATCCTTCAGTCATCCTTGTTTTAAAATAATAAAGATGTTTTGCAGATAATGTTATACCCATATTATATGTATATTTTACTCACTTATACAAATCCCAGGTAACTGACTGAAAAGGGATTCACCCCAAGACTGTTTATAAATCACACAACATAACCTGCACTATTCAAAGCTGTGTGAGCAAGCAAAGCCTCCAAATTCCCGGGGATGATCTGTTGCATCATAATAGTGGGTGGGCCCTCAAGTGTGACAGACTGGGATCTTAAAGGGACAGCAGCCACACCTGCTAAGCCTTTTCACAGTGCATTACATGTATAGTACATCTGTTTCAGTCCTGACCACAGTCTTACACTGTTGTATTTTCAGATAGACGTGTGTGTAAATATTTATAAACACAATGGCCGCATGGAGGCTCAGTGGTTATCACTGTAGCTACACACCTACAGGGTTGTAGGGTTGATGCCTGTCTCTGGTTCTGAGTGAGGGGTTAGCATGTTCTCTCGAAGGATAAAACAGAATGAATTTATTTGGCACTTTTGGCATATGGTGGTTTGGTGAACCAGACATAAAACAATTTTTGATCGGTGACTCAGGAGCAAGTCATCAAACTCATGTGAGCTATTCCATTGATACTGGTCTCTAGCTAAGACACACAGCACAAACCTATCTAAAACCATCCTTAATTACATAATACAGGTAACTTGTCCCTAACCTCACCACTCCTCAAAATATCCACACCCTCTCCTCTAGTAGTTTTTGTTGGTCATAATAAAGCAAAAACAAACAAATACCTGATCGTTTCGTCTGCTGGATTTCAAATGACATGAGAAAATTTAAAACCTTTCAAGTGGATCAATGTGGATCTGGTCAGTCTCTGGTCAAAAGTCCTGGTACTTAATCGCCTTTACAGAGAGGTCCAGTCCCGCAGAGTGCTGTACCCTGACATCTGGGACTTCCAGTCCCATGACAACATCAAGTGACTCTCACCCCTCCCTGCCTCAGCGGTTTTGATCCGAAAACACTTTAAGCACTCTCTCCCCATTTTCAGGACACCCTACTTTAGGGTGGCCCAGTCCCCAGAGACCGGAATGCTATGGCGCCCTTTCCAGGTCTGACCGGTCCAGAGATGACAATAAACTGGCTTGGGAAGAATCCCCAAATCCGGCAGAAGGAGCGGTTGTTCCGCCGCACCCACAGACCTGCTCCACGATTGTTAAAAAAAGAAAAAAAATAAGTTGATCAATAGCTAGCATTTAACTGCTACTTCCCTCTGTGTACTCCATTTTCCATGCTTTCAAATCAATCGGCGTCTCAAAAATACTTCATCTTTGATTGTGGGCATGCACACTATCATGGACAGAGTTTTGGGGACATCAGGCTCACTGTGACTATGTATTGGACAAGTGTTATGGAAAAACAATAGATGGCTACTATGACACAGTTATTTCGTTGACACAATAAGTTCCCGAAGGAAACGAGAACCTCCATTATGCGCTCGGCCGTACATTCGTTCAGGCAAACATGACCTTTACTCCACTCTCTGGCAGCAAAACCCAAGCTAAAGGTTCCAGCCTTCTTCAGCACATGATACACGTTGTACACATTGTACTTAATATTTGCTTTTCTCATTTTTGTTTGAGTGTTCAGTCAAAGCTGAATGTATTCCCACGTTATTTAGTCCAAGAGATTCAGGCAAAGGTATGAGCCCCCCCCCCCCAAACCTGATTATCTTCACAGAAGTCACTAAGCAAAAAGATCCTTTAGGCCTATAGTATTAAGGTATCTTCTCTCCCCATATATGGCAAGGCGACGACTGAATTACAGCATGTCTGAGTGTAAACATCACAATATTCCACTTATGCAAAGGAAATGCAGCCGTCTCAATGGAATTTCATTTGTAAGTTGTACTGATGTGATTTAATGCGTTTCAATATTAAGCAAGTTTTATAGGATTTGAAAATGCTTATATATTTAAAAAGGAATCAAATCACAGGTATTAATTTAAGCAAAACCACTCAACAGATGAATCTGCAAAATAACCCATCCGCAGAATGAAATCATACATTTTGTTTACTAATACTTTTTGAAGCTTTGCTGCATTTAATGAAAAGACAAAAAAAAAAAAAAAAAAAAAAAAGTATAGTTACACTTGAAATAATTCAATATATCAGGGAAGCATCTTTTTCAGTCTAATAAAAAGATTAAATATTTTTAACACTACTACATTAAATGGCTCCGGCGTGAAAAGCCCATCTGTGGTCGGAATGGCAAACAGAACCAGTTGACATGGTGACTTGGCAGAGAGCGGCAGGCTCATTTACCACATTTTCCACTGCTGAGGGGAAGATGGAGACTGGGTGGGGTTAGGGATGACCTGTCATAAACACGACACTAAGAGACTAAAATGGGAGAAACAAATGTATGGGTGGAGATCATGGGTCCTGGGACTGGCATCAAGCTGGTATCTGGGTTACTCGAGGCAAAACAAAAACATACACCAGGATATTTTCATATGCGGATTTGAATGGCAGGCAGGTAGAGCAAATCTGTACAAACAAACCATGAACTGACACTAGCTTCACAATAAATGTATGTACAAGATATTATTTACTGCATTTTTAACACCAACACTTGGTGTGTGGCTCTCAATAAAAGCTGCTGGCTATGATGAGGGAGTTCAAATTCAAGGCCCCCTTACACAGAGCAACAGCAGAAGTCTAATTAAGAAGTCCTCTCCGACCACATCAAGGTACATTTTGCCGTAATATAATCTGAATGGCACCCACCCTTCAGGGATAAGCACCGGATAAAGGGGAGACCAGTACTGCTATCTCAAGCCCACAGCTGAAAAACACGTAGGCTACCAGCTCCATCCCCAATGTAGTTACATTTTCCAGACACCTTTGGGCAGTGACAGCGGGCCCAACACACAGAATACTGGATCTCCGGTACCCTGAGTAGCCGAAATAATGTCAGAATCACACAAACCTTGTGTGAATACAAAGATGGAACAAAAAGAGAACTGCACAAATTAAGATCATTAAGCTTAACTAATTGGAAAAAAAAAAAAAAAAACCCTTTAAACTGCTTATCCTGGTCAGGGTCAGGCTGGGAGCCTCTCTGAGGCAGAGGGGACAAGGATGTTGTATACCTTGGATGATGGGATGCCACTGGAAAGCAAACATATAATACATAAATTATAAAATTTTTATGCTGAATCCCTCACTGAATAGGATGGTCACAATAAATTCCCAAAACTGACACACTGGTACCTCAGATGTTCAAAACCACACCTATGAAACAGAAACTGACAAGCTGTATGACACTATGCCCGTAAGAATTCATCACTGATCCCGTTTCTATGATTAGCCCTGGCTCCTCAGAAGCTTTCAAAACCCAATCAGATCATAATGCAACACAAACCAGACAGGCCGTTTCATGCACTTGTGGGTGGGGTAATGCAAAGCACTCCACAAATGTAAAGAAAATGGGGGCAGTGGGGGCAGTCAACATGGTCCATTTTGCTCATGAGGACTGTTGACATTGGCTGATTTCTAGACCTGATTATTATACTGAAGCCAGGCAACCTATTGACATAGCAAAATTGCCTGCAATTATGAGAAAGTCAAACAGATCAATGCTGAACACTTCACCCATCGCGGGGGCAACCAAACAAACTTAAAGGACATTTATGGTGTTTAGATACGGTGATGATTTTAACTCCTCCTTTGGATGTGCTTTTCTTCTTAAAGAAGAAACTACTGTCAGGGTCCTCAGCTGAATCTTGGGGGGGTAAATCAACAGCCCTTGAATTTGAGTTTGAACAGTGACCCCTCTGTGCCACAATTAAACAACAGGGCGGTGCCATATGCTTATGTCACCAAATACATTGATGATATGATGACACAGCAGTTGCAAAGCCCACAGAAACTTCCAACAGAGACTATAGAAATGCACAAGTCAGCATTAGGCAGTAAAAGCAAAAACCATGATTAATGTCCAAGCTACACAGTAAGGGCAGGAGAAAGGTATTAATGAGGTCATTCAGACTGCATTAAGCTAAGAAATCTATTATTTTGTACATGATGTGATGTTATGTTATGACGGCCATTTCTATAGGCAGCACAAGAGGGAAAAGTCTGGAAGACAAACTAAAGCCTTGCCTTGTATAACAGGAAAAAAAGAAAGACCTCATACCACCAGGTCTTATAATGAAAGCCAGCATGCTGATTTTAATATATATAATTTAATTATACGGACACAAGATTGCTCCAGCAATGTACTGGTATAAGCACTGGATGACAATGATGGCAAGACTAACTGACTACATACATTTCACCCTACTCTAAATTAGTTGGCTATTAATCTGTTATTGGTCAACTCTGTACGTTGTTGCTGCACAGACAAAAACCAACGCACATTGATACAGAACACAAGTGCAAAAATATGGTTTCGACCAACAGGAAAGACACATACAAAAAGCAGGGTAACTTGAAAAAACAAACTCATTACACCATTTCTTTGAACTCAACTACCAATAATATAAATCCATTTCTTTCAGGATAGGCTTGAGCTGGCAATTTCATTTTCACCCATGACTTTGCTTTTCCATAATGCAGGTCTTACCCTAGGCCTGCCTCTTTCATCTGCCTCCTTGAGTCAGATACCTCCAATCTTTTTACATCCTCTTATTATGCACATAATCGGCAGTTGTGCAACAACTCCGTCAACTAGATTTTCATTAGTAAATGAACATGAGAAATAAAATAGAGTATTTTCTCACAATGACTATCTGAGGGAGTCAAATGCAGGTAACCAAAATCCTGAGAGTTTGCAGGAAATACTATACACTTCTCTCCAAGAAACATTAAACCACAAAGCCCTGAACATACTGCAGTACAGCTGTATAGGATTTCAATGTTAAAATGAAGAGTCGGTTTTGAGGACAGTCTAATCTTTCAGTGCCGCCTACTTCAACGAGGGTGGCGGCAAATTTCTCATCAATGATGAATTTGAACATGGTTCTGGTCATCTCCTCCTGAGCTACATCTATCAAGCGTCACCTTTTACATCGATAAAAACAGTTGAGAGACGCGGTATTTAGACACACAAATGCATCTTCATTAGTCATCTCGGAAAGTTAATATTGTTTTTCTTTGGATCCTCTCATCGTGATTTATCAGCTATCCCATTAAGGGGAAATGATAAAGTAACCTGAAAAAAACCGAAGATATGACACGAAACATTTATTTTCAATGTGATTTAGCCTAAATAAACTATTGGGCAAGCTGCTTGTTGGATACACTATTCAATATCCAAGCAGGAACATTTCTGTACACAAGGCAAAAACTGCACTTTTAAATAATACATTCACAGAGCAAACATCTCCAGTTGTCTTAATTTTTAGATCTTTCTGACAACTTGTATACTGCAGTACAGTCATTCATTCAACATTGGACAGTTGGTCAGTTTCAAGGGAAGATTTTTCTTTAGTCTGTGGCTGACTAGGAAGCAGGACAAAAGATCTTAAAGAGTTTGTTTCACATGAGCAAAAACATGCAATTTAATAAAGAGAAAACTCAAATAGCTTTGGCCGCTCAATACTAAAAGCAATCAACTCCAGAATGGCTGTATTACACTGTCCCACTGAAGCAGTCTTCTCTTATGTAACATTACATCACTGCCCCTTAGTGAAGATCTGGCCTTTAAAGTCAGATTTGTGAAGATTTCAAAATATACCTTAGTAGCTATTAATATTTTCACAGCTCTCAGTATAGCATTTTTTTCTGCCCTCTTCCACCTCCCCATAAACTGTTTTTTTCTTTACAAACATTTGAAATTAAACAAGGGAAAATATAGAGTAGAGTAGAGGATAAACCTGCTTAGTATGAAAATGAATTGCTTGGTAGTCGCAGACCTGTATTTGTCTATGGTGCTGAAAGTTTCTCATGAATTTAATGCCTTACAGTAACAGCAGTCAAAAGTCCTGGTCATTTACAGGATTACAACTGTCCAAGACCACAGTATTTTCCATCACCTTTACATCATAGGCTTTTATGCTTCCATGAATTTTAATATGATTAACACTAAAAACTCACCCTTAAATGATATTTACCATGGAGCGTTATTGTACAATACGGGCTCAGTTTTACTGACCTGTAACACACTGGCGTCTGAGAGGCTACTGAATAAGATAACGTGCTTTCCAGATTAGTAAGGAGAGGAAAGAGAGAAACCAAAACACGACAACTCGGCAAGCACCTAGAGGCACTTTCGGTTAGGTGAACCAGCTGCCGCCAAAAGCCACAGACTCATCTGACCTCTACTTCAGCACAAATGAAGCTTATGAAAACGGCCAAACATGCTACTGCCAATCTGAGAGCAAAGACCACCCATCCTGTGAAGCACTTAGCTTGGCGTATCATTTCAAACCCTAAAAACACCCCTCCCCCATATGAACGTATGAGAGGGGTGTGCATAAACGTCACGCACCTGACGCACACACACACACTTCAATCATCTGATTTATACTTGTCTAGACATAAAATTGTAGGAGATCAAGACTGGTTACCTTACATGACAAATGTAAAATAATCTTTCCCAAGCTCAAGAGATCAACGCAAACTCCACCTACAGATCTGGCCCATGTATATACATATATGACAAAAAGTAACATGCAATCTATTATGAAACGACATCATGGATGGAGAACACACATTTAAATATGGTTTAGTACTTACTGGCTCGATTTCCGCCAATTAAACATAACAAAATGTCTTAATTCACGTTTCATTTTTCTCTTTGAACAGAATCTCTTAGGGGCTCAGTGAAAATATTTCTCCTATCATACATCCTTGAATTTAAGAAGAAACAAAAAAAAAAAAAAAAAAAGATCCATGTTATCCTTCTCCACCCAATTTCCAAAACACCAAGGTGCTTTGTACTTAGCAACCAGAGCACCAGAATAAAGAAATGAGGTAGAACAGGCCTGAAGCAGCAAGCCCTGCCACATCTTGAGCAAGATGAGTTTTATGTTCCCCCCACTTCCTGTTTACCTCGAATCATATTGACAACGAACATCTGAGACCTGGAGTCAGAACCACAGCCCTCCACCCTGCTGTATGATAATGATCTCTGTTCTTTAACACACTAGCAGCAAGGCTACCCACAAAACATGCTATATATAAAAATCCAAAGACTAAGCCAAAGCCACCAGCCATGTACAATAATTCCACATATCCAGAAAGGATAATTATTATGAGGGAACAAGTGTTAAATCCTTAAAAAATAACCAGCAAATACACCCATAGTCCCGTAACCCCTAAACAATGTATTTTGGTCTGAGCATTGATCAGGATAGTAGGAGAATTATAAAGTATTAATTACCATCAACTCTAAAAGTATTCACATAATAATCAGGTTTCAATGAAATCGCATTACTTTTTCAGTGAGAAGTAATTCTTCAGGAGAATATGTCTGTTTGACACACAGTATATTTGCTTCTATCTTAATGAAGCAGACCTGTCTATCAAGTCCAGCAAAGGCAGTAAATGATCTCAGAATATGAGAACTCTATAGAGAGTAGTGTAAGAGGAGGCGGCATCGCTGACTCAGGTAGGAGTCCTCGGCAGACCAGGAGCTGTGGGAAAAGTAAAGTTTAACACTTCAGTGCACACAGCATGTCAATAGTGGTCCATAAATCAGAGCAGATGTCCCAATTCAGCGCGGAGACCCCCATCCGTGTGCGTTTCTTTTTGGACACATGAGGATTTGCAGCAGCCCATGTACCGTGGGTCCGTTTAGAGCCATGCTCTGCAAACCCGAAGACTGCATCCAGACCCCGCGTCCATGTGCTTTTGAAAGCATCGCAGCCGGCCGGGACTCACCAACCGTGGCGACGGTATCCAGGTCGTCCAGACAGTACGTCCTGTGGCTCCCGGGCGGCTGCAGCGACGCGTCCCCGGCCATATGGGGGCCGCTGGTGGCGCCCCCGGTGTCCCGAAATAAACTATCCACGCCGTCCGCCCCCGGTGCGCATTTGGCTGATGCCATAATGGAGACGCGCCCCCCCACCACCACCAATCCCGGTTCCGGTACCGACTGTGCACCCACTTCAGTTCTGCGGAGCCTTGCTTTTTTTAAATGCTTATTATTATTTATTATTATTATTATGGCCTCGGCTTCGGACGGGCACGGCTGCGATCCCAGGTCCTTCCCCGGTAGTGCCGCATCGTCCCGTCAGACGCTCATGTCCACTCCACTGGCAGCCAGACGGCAAGGCGTGCAAAGGCAAAACCAAACTATTGCAAATAAAAACACTTATATAAAATAACCTAAAAAAAAACAAAACACTTGCTGCAGCAGCATTCAAAAGGACGTCTTCCTAAACCCACATCCACGGCTACAAAGGAAGGATAACACAATAAAAACTTATTTAGATTGGCTACCTTCTTTCCTGTGCCGCTGAAACAAAAAAAACCAATTGACTTCCTTCCCTTTGGGGGAAGCCCAGAATTTCAAAGCACTCACGCAAACGAAGAGGGACAGTACGATCGAACGTGAGTGACGGCAGCATCCACCAATGAGCCCGTTCGCACAGCTACCGATGGCCGATGATATAAATACTTGGGCGGGCCTGAAAGCTGCTTTTCCGGCTGTTTCTAAGCACGTGGAGGAAAGTAGCTCCGCCCCCGTCGCTTTGTGTAGATCCGCCCTGCCACTCCCCCACCCAGGGAGCGAAACCGGACCGACGAAGCTAGAATCAGACCATTATTCGGAAACACGGTGTGTCTTACGGTTATAAATTTACTTCAGGTATTCAGGAATGCCAGAGTAATGTATCATTATCAATTGTGTCATAACAGATCTGTAAATGGAATACATTTTGTTACTTTAGGAGTTAAAATGTAACTGGTAAAAGACTTACAAAACTTATTTTTATTTATTTGTTACAATTGTGCACGTAAAACTCGTAAAAGCTATTTATATAATGTGTTTATTTTATTTTATTTTTTCTTCCGTATTTACTTTTAATTTTAAACTCGTTCATACTTTTTAATCTTATTTTTAAATTCCTGATTTTCTCTAAATTTCTTTGCTGTTGTTGTTTCCCTATTTTTTCAAATGCCCGTAGAGCACTTTGTAAACCCTGTCGTTGAAACAGCGCTATATAAATCAAGATTGACTGACTGAAAACACAGGCAGGCAGACAGGAATATTATACAAATGCATGTCGTTTTCACCTTAAATCGTACAGCAAAACACACATTTGGAAGTCAACTATGTTGCATAAATCTGGTATATTGCAGGTGATTTCAAGTTGAACCAAAAATATAATCACAAATAAAGCTAAACATTATCTGGTTATAAATCAAAATTAAGAGATGCATTTCACCAAGAAGTCTCCATAAGGTTGGACAAAAACAGATGCCAGTGATCTGGCCCATATTGCCTAAGTCACATATGACTACTCATGTATCATATATATGTCACCCTCACGTCCTGGAGGGCTGTGAATAGGCAGCTTTGTTAAACTTTACGACACGTCCAGTATGATTACTTTTTGTCTGATAGCATCACGTCTCTCACATCAGGTTGTATAGAATTATATTAAGTCTAGACTGCCAAGTCCACAAGTGTTTTGTTCTGAATTGCCCATTTTTAAAACCAAGCGTTTCATTGGTACAAGGTACATGTTTATCAGTTTTTCATGCCAAACTAACTTCTTAACAAGTGTGTTTAATGAAATTAGTCCCAGGAATGAGTGAAAAAAAAAAAAAAACAGCAAAAAAACTAAATAATAAAAAAATGAAATCTTTAGGCTTTTTCTTAAAAATGGCAACAGCATTAACTAACCATAGGAAATGATTTCATTGTGCTGTGAAAAGGAGTGTAAAACATTCACAAGATGCCTGGAGCTGTAATTCCAGTTTAAAAAGCACACACCTTTCAGCAATGTGTGTGTCACATGTGTGGTCAGGCTTGCTAGCTGTGACACTTCACTGTCTAAGACTCTAAAAAGAAATACGTGACACAGGGATAGAAGGATGGAATTCGGAATTAATTTGGGGACAAGGTTCAAAATGAGTCTAACAAAAGTTGCAGGAAGAAATGACACTGATAGTCCCATTGCAGGCTAACCCCACTGGGGAACAAACCGGGTTTCTGGGTATGGAAAGAGGTACATCAGAGTCAGGAATCAGGTTTACTGGGGTTGAGAAATAAACAAAAACTGATCTCATCTAATCAAATCCCATATTGGAGGACCACGCCCCCCCATCCCTGAACTGCAGCACCAGAAGAAACACTTATAACCCTCTAAACAGCCAGTGGTTTGCGTAAATGTAACTTTTAAAAATGAAAGAATTAGAAAAAATTAATATTCAACTGTGCAAGCAGCTACCAAGAAGACTCGGTTGCAGTAGAAAGTCAGTTGGCCCTAAGAAGGTAAATATCTTGGATGGATGCAGAAGATTGGATTTCAAAAGATTTGAGTCATCCTGTCATTATGTCCAAATGCAAGGGAATTGTTTGTGTAAAAGTTTTTTACCTTCCAAATACAAAGTAAATTGGCAAAAAGGAAACACAATTAACCATATGGAGTGATCTTTTGGCAACATTTTGAAATTCAAATGTGTGACAGGGTGAAGTCTAGGTGAAAAACAGCTTTAATATGTGAAAGGGATGTACCTTCCTCGTTGAGTCAATTATCATGTTGTGAGGAGATAATTCAAGAAGCATTTTGAAGATTTTTTTTTTTAGTTACACCTCCTGAAAGTGAAATCGACCAATGCCCACCAAGCCACCATACCTCTCTGGTCACTAAACAAAATACAAATTGATTTGATCATGGAAGCTGACTACATAGCCCAGCATCATCTAACCAATTATTCTCCTCAGAATTGCATAGAGGCCTGGAGCCTATCCCAGGCAGCCTAGAGCACAAAACTGGAACACACCCTGAATGGGATGTCAGTCCATACAGCAAACTGATGCCTAACTACAACTCTTTAGATTCTGGGAGGAAGCCTGTATGGCAGGGAGAGCACATGCAAACTTCAGAATCACAGAACCATGGTTGGGATTTGCATCCCCAACCCAGGAAGCATGAAGCAACAATACTACCCACTGAGCTGGCTATGTAGAAATGGATCTTGAGTAAGCAAAGAGAAATGGAGGTGGGGTCCTTTGATTGTTTTCATAGGAACACTAAAGTTTGGCACCTGCTAAATTATGGCTGTGCACCCTTATTAGTTTATAAGTTATACCTGTCATGCATTTACTCAGTACCTATGTAGAGTATACATTGGTTTCTTCTAGTAATGAAGCGTTTATTGACTAGAGATCCAGAGCTATGGATACCCAGCACAGAGAATCTCTTCCTGGTAACAGGAGAAACTGGTGAATTTTACTGAAATGGATTTACATTTAACTCATTTAATAGATACTTTTGCCAAAACCAAAATGTAGCGAGGCAAATACAAACACAAGAATGCAGAGCAGTTAAGGAGCTATACCTAACGTGTGAGTGCATCTAGGCTGAGCATCCAATGAGAAACCAGCTACAAAGTGCAGGTTAGCACTGAATTAAGAGCTATACGGCATATTTTGTGCCACAAGTTATTATCAGTCAAAACCATGAAGTCCTAGTGGATCAGAATAAAAGACATTGAAATTGAAATAAGAACTTGAAGTTTGTGACAGGAGAGGTCAGACACTGGAGGAGTAAGAGGTATTCCCAGAAGAGATGAGTCCTCTTTTGGAAGACTGAAAGAGAGTCTGCTGACTGAATGTAGATGGGCACCTTATTCCATCATCGAGGTATCACGTATGAGAATAATTTACATTGAGACTTCTCATATGAAGATGGGATTAACTGGTGGCATTGGTTTGCTAAGCAAAAAGGTCAAAGCGGAGTGCAGGTTCTGATGAGTGACTCCATTGAGGTGGGTGTGAGTCCATTGATGGTTATGAAGACTAGCATCTGGGACTTGAACTTTATCAATTCAATTCAATTTTATTTATATAGCACCTTTAACAAGAAGCATTGTCACAAAGCGCTTTACATAGTCCCAGGCCCAGAGTCCCCAGAGAGTAAGCCAATGGCAACAGTGGCAAGGAAAAACTCCCTCAGAAGGAAGAAACCTTGGGAGGAACCAGACTCAAGGGGGAAGCCCATCCTCCTCTGGCCGGCACTGGGCAGGACAAATAATTAATTAATACAAATAAGAACAATGTTGTAGCAGTCAGGAGGACAGCAGGGTATTGGGGGTTGCAGTCCAGTGATCAGAGCAGGTTCAGTGGCTCAGAAGGCAACAAGCCGGTCAGTGTGGACAGCTGAAGTGGAGGGAGGGTATGGTAGGCCAGTAGACAATACAGGGATCTCTTGAATCCGAACCTCCGAAGGGGGCATGGGGGAGAGAGAATGTGTATGAGCAGTGCAGCAATTTAAGGTGGCAGAATAATTGCAAAGAAAATAGCAAGAGCACCGGCATAACTATATATGGCAGCATAACTATGAGGGAGAGACCAGTGGGGACACAGGAATGAGGAATCCTTGAACGCCAGCACTCCAACAACACACAGAACATGCGAAGCAGGAGTGACAGCACTGACAGAACAGTTCATCCAAAGTCAATGGCACTGATCCCCACCCAGCTCTACACCTTGGCCAATAGCCTATAGTTGGGGAGTGAGTAGCGACCTAAGGTCTCTGTAAGCTAGACTAAAGAGGTGCATTTTAAGCCTAGACTTAAAGATAGAGAGTGAGGCAGAGTCCTTCACTGCTGCTGGAAGACCATTCCACAGCTGTGGAGTTCTGCAGAAGAATGCTCTGTAGCCCAACATCGCTTTTTTCACTTTTGAAGCTAATAAATAACCTGCCCCCTGAGAGCTTAGCAAATGGGGGGGGAGTAAGGAACCAAAAAATCAGACAAATATTGTGGAGCCAAACCATGCAAGGTCTTATAGGTAAGTAATAATACTTTAAAGTCAGTACAAGCCTTAACAGGAAGCCACTGTAAAGATGACAATGCAGGAATAATATGATCGAACTTCCACGTTCGAATTAGCACTCTTGCTGCAGCATTTTACACTAGCTGGAGTCTGTGTAACAACCCAGAGTTACATCCAAAAAACAAAGCATTACAATAATCCAATCTGGAGCTGATAAAAGCACGAGTTAGCTTCTCAGCATCATTGAAGGACAACATTTTCTGAACCTTAGCTATATTCGTCAGACGGAAAAAAGCTGTTTTAGTGATATTGCTAATGTTAGCATTAAAGGACATGTCTGGGTCAACTAAGACACCAAGATTTCTTGAAGAGTTTTCAAGTTCATGGGTATGGTCAGTATACCAAGGAGCATATTTCTTATCTTTAAGCATTTTCTTCCTAAGAGGAACAACTAAGCTAAGACTGCTACAAAGTGAATGATTACTATTTATTGATACCTGTTCAAGCTCAGATTTATTTGTGGGCTTACCAATCTTGGAGAACACCGTGGGGAGCCTGTTAACGATAGCAGCTGCAGTTGAAGGAGTAATATGGTGACTAACACTCACTTTGGAGACAGGCAGAGTAGCAGATTCCAGTAGTAATTCAGACATTAGTAAAGAGTGATCTGAGACTGCAGGATTTAGAGGGAGGATAGACACATACTCCACAGGGATACCGTGGCTGAGAATCAAGTCTAGAGTGTGCTCACTTGAGTGAGTAGGCCCTACTACATTCTGCACAACACCAACATATTCAAGCAGAGAGGCAAATGCTATACTGCAACTATCAGAGTAATTTTCCACGTGGATATTAAAATCCATGACAATTACAGCTTTATCAGTAGTAACAACTAGATCAGACAGGAAGTCAGAAAACTCTTGAATAAAACTGCTGTACAGCCCCGGTGGTCTATAAACGACAACAAGACTAAGTGACAGTGGGGAGTTACAAGCACATCAGCTGACAGTAAGGACTCGGATTTCAAATGTGCTAAATTTGTAACACAACTTCTCAGAAACAGCAAGACTAGACTTAAATATAGCAGCAACACTACCACCTTGCTGATTAGGATGCGGGTTGTGTTTGTAGGTGTACCCAGGAGGGGCAGACTCATTTAGCGCCATGTAATCATCTTGTTTAAGCCAAGTTTCCATCAAGCAGAGCATATTAAAACTTGAGTCGGTTATGATATCGTTTATAAGCAATGCCTTGGGGGTCAAAGACCTCACATTCCAGAGTCCCAACTTCAGCCTGACCTCATAGGTGCTTTGTGACAGTGGTTCTAACATGATATTTATCAGGTTATTAAAGCAGACATTGTGGAATAGTCCTCTACTACAAAGTATTAAAAGTGAGGGAAACAGACACAGTCTCAATATTATGAACCTCAGGTGACAACTCTAAGCAGCTAGCAGATGGTCAGCTAAGCCGAGTCTGCAGCCTGGACTTGGCTCTGGTCAGTCAAGCTTTTGCATTAAGACTATTAGCTATGCTTTTTGACAAGAGAGTGGTACCTGGCCATATAGGGTGAATTCCGTCTCTCTTCAAAAGTCCAGGCTTGCCTGAAAAAATCCTCCAGTTATCTATAAAACCCACATCATTTATTGGGCACCATTCTGACAGCCAGCAATACAGCGATGATAATCTGCCATAAATTTCATCGCCACATCTAGCAGAAATGGGGTCAGAGCATGTTACTGCTTTACAAGCATGCACACCTCTATGTAATTTATCTTTGTGATCTCCGATTGGCTCAGCCGGACATCATTAGTGCCGATGTGAATAACGATACGAGAGAACCTACGTTTACTACTAGCCAGCACTTTTAAATTTGCCGTGATGTCGATTGCTCTAGCTCCTGGAATACAATTGACTATGGTCGTAGGTGTCGCTATATTCCCGTTTCATAAAATAGAGTCACCAATTACCAGGGCATTTTAACGGGAAGCTCAGTGGGTGCTTCACTGAGGGTGGAGAACCTGTTGGAAACGTGAACGGGCGAATGGTGCCGATGAGGGTTTGGCTTTGGTTTGTGACTACGCCGCCGAGTCGTCACCCATTCGCCTTGCTGTGAAGGTTCTAATGCTGGAGCCAGGGGAGACAGGCTACCTGCTAGGAGGTTCAGGAGGCAGGTATCAGGCCATAAGAACAATGACCGTACACTGAAGGTGGTTCAATGACTGAACTTTTTGGGGAAACTAATTCAAGCAGGAGCCCTGGTAATTGTTCACAGGTGTGGCAAATGGGTGATTGGAGACAGGTATGTAAGCAGTCTCGAGTGAGTGCAGGGCTGCCCCCTGATGGTGTGCTATGGTAGCGGCATGACGTAGCTTTTATGCTGCATACAGACCTGATACAAAGCAGAGAGCCAGTTTTAATACTCTGGATAACAGATCAAACCTAAAAATGTCAGGCTGTTTTTAAGGCTATATGGATAAATACAAAAATTGTGTTATAAAATATATTTCAAAGCATCAATAAATCCAGATAAATCCCATATACAGTGGAGTAGCTATTAGTGCTCATTCATAGTGGCAGAGATCTTTACACAGATCACAGATTTGTACAGGAATACCATGGGCAAAACTACAGCATTAAATCATAATGCAACATATCTTATATTAGCATTTGTAACCTGGTAAAAAAAAAAAAAAAACAACAAAAAAACTGCCATTAAAATCACTGTCCTTTCACATATATTAGATTTGTTTGTTACACTGACACACATACAGAATGTACGCAGATGAATATAAATAACTGTTTGCATATTACAAAAATTTTCAAATTATTTATGTTGGTACTTTTGGATTGAATATTTATTAGTAGGTGCAATGATTCAGAACACAGTAGGATCCGATTGCAGAATCACAAGGTTTAATCATACTCAAAACAGGCAGGGCCAAAACCAGAACAGGAGAGATTTCCAAAAGCCAGATGTTCATCAAAACATAGTTGTTGTCATGGGCAATAAGTCTGAATCCAGGGTAGATCAACAAGCACAGCAAACAGAACCAAAAGAGGAGGCAGAAAGAGAATATCAATAATAATAATGATAATAATAATAATAATAATAAGGGGTCATATGCTGGCAGAGACACAGAATCAAATAAACACTCAAAAAGAGTCCAAAACACACAATACCTCACAAGGAGGCAACTGAACTGCAGGGCTTAAGTAGATGATGAACATGGCATGACTGGTGAATACTCAGGTTATAACAAACGAGGCATGGCTAATCAGTACTTAGGGAATGATGAACAAGTATAGGTTGGCCGTGGTTGGTTTGAGGCAGACTGGCTTGGTGTGGGCGTGGCACTAGGTGATTCACAGTTGAAGCTGTAAAGCTTTAAAATATGTGGTATTCTGAATCATAACATAATATTTCCTTCTTCCTGAATCAGTTTTACCATGAAGTTGAACACAAATAAGGAATACAAAAATCACCCACCTATAGTATAATAATTTTAAACTTGAAATTAATATTAGTTTAATTCTTTATTGAGAATTTTACTGTGAATCCCTGATCTGCTTGGCAAATACATGATCTTGTCTTTTTTCATGCAAAACAATTAAAACATGCTAAGATTACCTGAACCGTAAGCACAGTGGTCACAGAACCAGGCATTTTCAAAATAAACATGGCACTGTAATTGTGTGCAAAGAAAGAGTTAAAGTAAGACGACATGACACAAACTCTCATATGCTAACAGATCAGATGAACTAGGGTTTATAAAAGGCTACAGTGGGATGAGGGGAAGAAATGGTTTCCCTAGATATCAAATGTTGGAATTTCCTTAACAAAAATCAGCCCATGCTGACACCTTTCGGTTCTTCTGGCCTGAAAGCCCACATCTACAGTGCATCTGGTAAATGCATGGCTCAAATGCAGCTATTGAAAACCTACACAGGAAGGAAGAGTTTTTTGCACTTCAGCAGTTAGATGGCTGTATTTCACGCAAAAATCAGGGGTGCATAATTAAGTTTAGTTGTAACATTTTTAGAGCATCCTTCCTTAAGAAAGGTCCTTTAGAAGACCACAGCAACATCTCAAATAGCTATAGGCCCTGAGTGTATGATTGTGTGTGTGTGTTTAGTAACATTCCTTCTGAGATTAATACAATGTGAATAGAATAGCATTACAAATACCTAGTATCTGTCTGCTTGTGGAATCATTACACTCACTTTCTACGTTTCGACACACCGATTTAAAGCACTTCATCAAATGCACACAAACAACTTTAAGCTTATGAAAAGATCCATGATTTTTTTTTTCATTTTCAGTTTCATTATATCCTTTAAATTTCTTGCTATGAGTTGCTTCATAAAGGTGAAATCTTACTAAATACCTAAAACTGAGAATCCATCCATCCATCCATCCATCCATCCATCCATCCATCCATCCATAATAATTACTTATCCAATTAGCCTTAATGAAATGTATATGCAACAGAGATATCTGATATACATTTCTGCCCCTTTATGGAATAATATTTTCTCTTTCCTATTTGTCTGAGTTTTAAAGTTGTAATTATGTTTTTTTTTTCTTTCATGGCAAACTGGTATTCCATATTTAGGTTGTACTACTGCTGAAACTATATTTTTATATGCCAGAGTAGTCTTCACCTGAAACTCTTGGTTTCAGGATGCATTCTAAATCCTGAGATTGCTCAGAATACTTTAATACTTATCCCTGGCTGACGTTTATACCTAAGAAAGATTTTATACTGTAATTGAGCACCCCACCTCATCTACTTCATGGAAGGAAACGTAATAATTCAGATCTCATTTTATTCAGTGCAAAACTTTAACAGGTGTGCAAATGAAAAACAGCAAGCAGAATAGATTATTAAGTAACTGGAATTTGTAAGTAAAATTATGATGTATTCTTCACCAAATAACAGTGAGTAGCAAAGATGGAAGAAAAAAGAATGATGTGAGTAGTGACTGCACCGTTAGACAAAAAAGAATGGCATTGTAAATCTTTAAAAAAGATTTAATAAGACATACATGGCATGGTTGCAGTATAGGGCCCCATGGTTAGCAGTGTTGCCTTATCCATCTGCTAAAGGTGTTTGGAGTTTGCATGTTCTCTCCATGTCGAGAGGTTCTCTTCCTGCAATCCAAAGACATACACTTAGGCTAAATGCTTTCTCAAAACATCCCATAGTATACGTGTGTGTGTGTGTGTGTACCTTGACATTGGCTACCATATTATGCAGGATGTATCTCTGCCTTGTGCCTTATGCTGCCAGTGATAGGGTGCAGATTTTTCTACAAGTATTTCCAGAATAAGTGTTTACATGTAAATAGTAAACACTTGTCTATTAAGTATGTCACTTGTTTATTAAGTATGTCACGTAGAATATCAAGTGAAACATCTGAAACATTCATGCCCAACTGCGCTGTAAGACTCAGAGATGTTGAGAGCATCAGCTTTGTTTGCAGGGCTTCTACTGGTAAACATGAAGGAGACACCAGCTTGGTCTGGAATTGTTTTGGTGATCTACACCAAATATATGACAATCTCAGCCAGCAGAGATATTATTTAGCATACTTCAAAAGCATGCCACTCCATCAGGGTCATTCTTCAGCAAGATAACAAGCTAAAAGAACCTTCAAAATTGTGGCTAAGACAAGTCAAACTCGTGGTCGTTTTTACCTAGTCTTCAGACTGTAATTCTGTTGAACTTTAATGAGATAAACTGGACTGGAGTTAAAACAAAGAATCCCGCTATCACCCTACATCAGCTGAAAAGCATCTCTGAACACATAACAAGAAGAACCTTGAGGTTGATGGCTATAGCAGAAGAAGACCACATTTGAGTCCACGCCTGTCAGCCAAGAACAGGGAACTGAGGTTCCAGTGGACACAGGGTCACCAAAACTGGAAACTGCTGTGATATGCAGGTGGTTTGTTGGACTCGACCTGCTTTATGCCCACAGTTCAGACATCTGCTGATGCAATAAAGTGAGGAGTGGTTTCTTTGCACACATTGCCCCCTGTACCAGTTGAGCATTGTTTAAATGCCCCTGTCTAACTGAGTATTGTTGCTGACCATCTGCATCTCATTCCTGCCATAATGAACTCATCTTCTAATAGCTACTTCCAGCAAGATAATGTCCCATGTCATCTCAAACTGGTTCCATGAACCTGACAATGAGTTCAGTGTACTGTCTCCTCAGTTACCAGATCTGAATTCAATTTCCACCATAGGCCTTGGAACGGGAGGTTCACAGCAGGAAAGGGCATTCAGAAAATCTGCAGCAATTGTGTGATGACAACAAGGACTATAAAATCTAAGGGATGTTTCCAGAACCTTGAGAAGTCCACACAATGAAGAATTTAGATTGTTCTGAGAGAAAAAGTCGAGTCCTACCTATTATTCAAATGGTGTTCCTAAGAAAGGGTGTATAAGCAATCCTCAGAGCAGGCAAAACATGTCAAGAGGTTTATTGACTTTTTTTTATTTAATTAATCCCTAGAAAAGGCAACATTCATTTAATGAATATCTTACAATTTTCATTCACTTAGGAAGGATTCGAACCCCCAACCCTGCTGGTGGGACGCAAACAAGCTACTCAGACTAAGCATGCATGTTGTAGTGTACCCTTCCCATAAGGGTCAAAGGTCAAATAAAGTTATGGCATCATTTTTGAGGCAGGGTGACCTGCTTGACATATCCATTGCAAACCAGTGCTAAGCTGGTGCTGCTGATAAGAAAAAACAGTTTGATGAAATGAAATTTTTCATCAGTCTGAAGCACAGTAAGTCGTTATTCCTACTGATAAAATATTGGATTGAAACGCTGCAAAAGATGTCCTGCCAAGATAACCCTCTGAGATTTATGTAATGAAAAAGTTAGGCAAAATCCTTGGAGAAGCTATTTTCTATACATCATTGTAAGCTAAAAACACAAGGGAGTGATCTGCTTGTTAGAGTATAGTTTACTGTGTTTTGCAGAGTAACATGAAATTAGGATATTATTCTTATTGTAAGAACAAATGAAGGTAATTATTAATATTTTTCTTAAATATTTTGAATTTTTCACAATATTTGTATTATTACAGTATAATTAATGCCATTTCATTCTCGAGGACTCTCTCAATTTAGAATAGTGACCAGGGCCAAGTGACTGAGGGTTGGAAGAAAATAAGCAGGACATTATTTCAGGACTGGAGTCGAAATGGGGTTGTTGTTGTTGCATTTTTGGATTTTTGGTTTCAAAATCCTCCACACATTCTCTATTGGGGACAGGTCAGGACTCTAGGCAGGCCAGT
>JAACJT020010822.1:0-45728 GCA_009936485.2 Gymnarchus niloticus | reverse complement strand
ATCTGCATTCAGTTGGGTGTATCGTTCCCTTTCGCCCTTGCATTTTGCTTGTCTTCTTTCCTCAGCTATTTGTAAAGACTCCTCAGACAGCCATTTTGCTTTCTTGTTTTTCTTTTTCCTGGATGTGTTTTGTTACTGCCTCTTGTACAATGTTAGAAATATCACATAGCCTACAATCATCTTTAATTAGCTATTTAATTTCTTGCATTTTAACTTGACATTGAATTTGACCTACATGGACATGGAAAACCTTGATACTGACATTGGGCTGGAAGTGATGATGACTGCCATCATCTTTAATTGGGCCACCACAGTGTCTGTCCCAATTGGTGTGATGATTGTGGTTGAAAGAACCAAAATACTGGAAGGGCTTGATGTCGTGAGGTCCTGTGCTCTGCTACCGTGTTATAATGCTGTACGCTATATGACAGTATTTCTGAATAGATTGCTGGACTCCAATTCATCAATTAATGAACACTTTGCGACGTCTCTCATTCTCCATGCAGTTTCCTTCCAAAATCACATTCCTTTCTGTCTGGGTATAACAAACTCTATATTGTTACAATGGGTATAAGATACACTCTCAATCTCAGCTATACACATTTAGGGTGTTTCAGAAGCAGTTCCTTGAACTTGATGGACTAAAACCCAGCGTGAAAGTTATGAGTCTCATCTAGGCCTATAACATGGTCTAAAGATTTCACATTTCCTGCTGTCCATAGTGGCTTTGATTTTGTTGACTTTTTTCACTTGTACAATTAACTTTTAAAACTGTAGTTTAAAAAGAGAGTACTTAGACCCATAGTGCTGATGTTATGTAAAATAAATTGGGTTGATTGTGCACTAAACTTTTTACTTTTTTAACTTCATTGTAGTGTCATGCAGAAGTGCGGTAACGTTATCTCTAATAATCGACAACTCAATTTAAAAACGTATTACTGAATAGGGTTAAGAATGGATTTTTAGTTTAAACCATGCAAAATAAAGACACCATAAACATTTATGTTGATTTTGTCGCAAATTAAAATGCTCATACAATAAATGAATTGGGTCAATAAATTGCGACAACTTTGTTTTATCTTGTCAATTTTGTCGTATTCATATATACTTATAATTACTAAGTATGTGATACTAGAAAATACCTTTAAATATAACGAACTAATTATATTTGTTACAACTTATTTATGTTTAGTCAAAAAATTTGCTTTTAGGATCCAGAAATCCAATCCTTTTTTTTTTTTTACCGTTTCCCCACCGCTCACGCATTCACGTTCCCTTTTCTTCCTCTCATCCCAGTTTTAAGCGGGTTTCTTCGACAGAGTACCTGAGTACCTCTTACTAAGATGATCCGGACATAGCGCAAAAGTGCCAACCCAGCTAACAAATTTAGGTTAGCAGAACGTTTTAAAAACGTTGTTTTTACAACGTTTTATGTACAGTTTTCTGGACGTTCCACCAACGTTTTTGAAAGAAAAAAGTTATTTTAAAAACGTTCCTGCAACGCTATTTTTTGGTTAAGGTTCCCGATCCAGGTTTTAAGAATGTTACAGGAACGTTAGATATATAACGTTGCAACAGAACCTAATGTGAACGTTATTGAAAGTTGTGGGAACGTTCCCTGTTTTCTGGGAACCTA
This sequence comes from Gymnarchus niloticus, assembly GCA_009936485.2. Classification (NCBI taxonomy): domain Eukaryota; kingdom Metazoa; phylum Chordata; class Actinopteri; order Osteoglossiformes; family Gymnarchidae; genus Gymnarchus; species Gymnarchus niloticus. The sequence continues at coordinate 44,092 of JAACJT020010822.1, read as the reverse complement.
TGGAGTTAATTTTGTGCCAAAACTCGGACGCAAAAAAAAAAAATCCAGAAGCAAAAAAAGTTCGATTTTATTCTATTTTTTAAATATTGGCCAATTTTATGGTTTCATTTTGACACTGAATATTTTGCTTGCAGCTTTCAAAATTTTGTTCCAATACTTTTGGCACAACACTAACTCCATACACATACCGCCCACCCCCAAAATGTCATTTCACCCCGCGTCTGATCGTAGATACCGTAGGTGCCACTGGGGATCCCGCGTTACATGTGTATTCCACATTCGTAATCTTGAAGTCATTTTCTAATTTCTGCGTGGCCACTGTTTAGCAACAGTAAGGGTTTCGACATGGCTGTAAACTTCTCTGCAATTTCCTCCGTCTTTCTTGTGTTTCTTGTCTTTTAGGAGTGAAGTATCACCAAATAAACACGGGAAAGAGCCGGTTTGCTTCAGCCAGTTGATGCTGGGCAAAGTGATGCAGAAATAAATATAAAGCGGCTTAAGAAGAAGATGGACGTTGTAAACTGGGTTTGGTGGTTATGGGAAAGTATATTAGGAAAAATCGTTGACTTGCAACAGGTGTAGAATCATGACTCAAAGCTCAACGGCGCACACCGAGGCGCTTATGTGGTCGGAGTCATAATAACATTAATAACCCTCGGGCACATTTGCCAGCACGGAGTCAGCTGCGTTTTAACCAGAAATCCAGGACGATAATCGAAATATAGATCGATGTTTGCGGTTTGTAAACTGTTGTTTGTCACTCAGACGCAGGCGTGTCCCTTCATTTACTGGCTCATGAAAACGAGGTGCTGTAAAGTGGTATGAAAATTCCTTTCTGCTTGTGCGATGGTGAAAGTGGCGGAGAAATGGCGATATCTCCCTTTCAGCTAAACGGCGGTTACTCATAATTTACTCATTGTTTCTTCAGATTCTCATGCGTCTCAGACTTTGCAGTGTATTTGAGAGACAGGGAGGTCGACTTGGTGTTTCGTTGTGGTCATCTTAAAATGGATCCAAAACTCGGTGCGGAGGTCTTGACATATAGCATGAAACAGAGCTAGTTTACAGCAATTAATCCGGTGGACGAGATATGTGAATTACTATCCGCAGAATATTGCGAGCCGTTTTCCCTTTTAACAAAGACGTACTCGACGCTATTCACTTTCTGCTGCTAAATGCTGTGTTCTCATATCCAGAATACAATTCTGACGAGTGAAAATGCGCATTTAAGATCTCTACAATGTCATTTTCGCTAGTCAGTCTCACGTATATATACATCCGTAATGCAATTTTAACACGTGAACTTGGAGATTTTACGATACAAAAGTCAATTACGTTGAGTATTGAGTTGAGTTGAGTTGAATTTGTACAACTAAAACGACTTTTTGCCATAACAGAATGATTTTATGGCAATAGCTAGAATGAGTGATAAACTATCGGTTTAAGTCAGTTTGTCTGGTGACTTAACGTGTTTCACTATACATGTATCCAGAGGAAAGGTTGTCGTCGGTAACCGCGAATTATGTGACCCGTTTTTGGCGCGGTTTCTATGTTGGCGTGACAATAGTGTTCGCCTCAGCCGACACTTTCTTTAACATGCTGTCGCCACGCATGATAAAGTTTGGTGTTTGGAAGTAAATTCTTCTACTAAAACATCAGAGGTGAGATATACTGTATAGCTGTATCACAAACATTTGAACCTATGTGCAACCTTATGGTCTGTTTATTTCACAGTGAGTTGGCAACAAAATGATGTAGGCTATAGATGAGAATTTACGCGAGTAAATGCTGCATTTTAGATTTGGCTTGATATCCCGTACATTTCATTTTGTTTTACAGAAGCTGTGTGGTTTGATAAGCGACCTATAGCGATAAAGCGGCCCATAATGTGCGGATTGTAAGAAGTGGTCACACATCGTTATTTTAAGCGTAATGTAATTAGAAAGACGGGTTACTCATAAAACGGGTGACAGTCGGTAACCGGTCATTTGTGACCAAACCTTAAGGACCACGGACGGACTCCCACCCCATTCTTTGAACCCGGGGCGGTCGTGTGTTAATGTAACCGGTCATCTGTGACCTGACGTTCGTCCCTAACCAGCCCGTCCTTTGAACCTGGGGCGGTCGTGTGTTAAGGTAGCCGGTCATCTGTGACCTGACGTTCGTCCCTAACCAGCCCGTCCTTTGAACCCGGGGCGGTCGTGTGTTAAGGTAGCCGGTCATCTGTGACCTGACGTTCGTCCCTAACCAGCCCGTTCTTTGAACCCGGGGTGGTCGTGTGTTAAGGTAACCGGTCATTTATGACCTGACGTTCGTCCCTAACCAGCCCGTTCTTTGAACCCGGGGCGGTCGTGTGTTAAGGTAACCGGTCATTTGTGACCTGACGTTCGTCCGTAACCAGCCCGTTCTTTGAGCCCGGGGTGGTCGTGTGTTAAGGTAACCGGTCATTTATGACCTGACGTTCGTCCCTAACCAGCCCGTCCTTTAAACCCGGGACGGTCGTGTGTTAAGGTAGCCGGTCATTTGTGACCTGACGTTCGTCCCTAACCAGCCCGTCCTTTGAACCCCGGGCGGTCGTGTGTTAAGGTAACCGGTCATTTGTGACCTGACGTTCGTCCCTAACCAGCCCGTTCTTTGAACCCGGGGCGGTCATGTGTTAAGGACTATTTAAGGAGTTGTGCTCTTTAGCGCCCCCATGGCCTTCTTAAGTTTCCAGAGTCAGAACATTTCCAGGACAACTTCATCACGAATTTGCTGTATTCGCACAGATTTTCCTCGATTCCCGTTTTCGAGTTGGGTGCCAAGTACGTGGACGGCGTAGTAATTAACGTAGAGGCGGCGATTTCGACACTCCTGATCGGAACCGGGGATCCCGAGCATTAATCGTATTTCAGGTTTTTAAGGCATTTAAAACTTCTCTCGTTCTTCAGAAGGGGGTCGTACATAACTGAAAGACTTCTTTTTTTTTTTTTAATTTCCCCCAGCTCCGGTCCCACTGCGCCTAACTGACAGCACGGCTCGCCAATGGCTGGTTTCCTTCGATAAGCCAGCGGCTCGGTATCCTGTGCGCCCGGGACCTCGATCGCAGCTTACGGTGAGGCAGAGCCGATGCCATGGAGAAGAGTCTCATGAATACGCGGCTTTAATCGGGGTAGAAAACCCACTCGGATCGCATCATAAGGTGAGTTTCTTGTGTGTGGGTGACACTTTTTTTTTTTTTTTCTTTTTTTTTTGTCCTGGGGTGGATGCCCTGTATGTTGAGTCGCACATTTGGGGAAAGTTTCATGCTGTGGCTGAGCGGTCTGGCTCCGGGCTGAGGGCTGTACATCAGTCCGCTACAGGGCGAGCGCTGCACGGTGCCTTTCAATCTTCAAATGCTGTTTGTTCACAGCAGCCAGGCGAAAGGTAACGCGATCCCTACGAACGTAAATAAATAGATAATTAGCGTACGCGGCTTTAAAGCGCAGGACGTGTTTTCGTCTGCTCACCAAAGTTGACCCGCAGTTTAAGTTGCGTGTCTTTGCGGTAGCCGAGGTATAGCCGTGCTTCAGCGCTCTCTAGTCGGACTGGATTGCGGTTCCGATCGCGTTTTTCACCCTTTGACTGTTTCAGGTTTGTTATTGAACTCACCAACACGCGATCTCATTTTTACTGCTGCCCACTGCGTCCAGCCAAACCGATCGGGAAAAGGGTGCGACGCTGGTCACAGCAGTTTGCACAAATTCTTATTAATCGTTTGAGGTTAGCGGTGTCTTACGGAAGTTAGGAATGCAGGGTGCCGATTGTAGTAATGAATTGAACTTGTTGTTGACGGGGCTGCAGACATGATTTGTGCGTATTCCTTAAGTCTGGAGGGGAAGCTGATCTGTGAATAGGAAAAAAAGTCTGGAATGCGAACGGGACCCAAGATGTAACGTTCATAAGGAGGGAAAAACTCTGGCCAACTTAAATAAGCACCCAATGACAGCCAGCCAGTTTAATATATATATATATCACTTTTTCTTTGCGAACTTCCCGCGGTTCTAATTCAATTACCATCTTCGGTCAGATGCATTTACACTTTAGTTTCGCTTTGGTTTCACGTGGGGTCCTTTCAGAGTACCAAACGTCTGAGTTTGATCTCAAGGTAAACTTGGTTTAGCTTGTGATTAGTCAGGTCGGTTATGTCATTGAAAATGAGCAATAATCCCACTAGCCCTCTAGGTTGAAGTTGAGACCATCTCATGAGTCATATGACTTCGGGGACATGTAGAGTAGAATAGTAAACCAATGAGAGGTGACACCCATTGTTAAAGAGCGCAGTACTTTTCAGGAGCCCCATGAAGGACAGTCTAGTGCCAACTCTCCATTGGCCAGCCCGAAAATGGTGGGCGGAGCTTCTGACAGGCACATTTTGCCCTGGTTAAGATGGCTGGGGTGTGGCAAGGTCACTCAGCAGGCAGAGTAGTACTTTAAAAACAAAATTGCCATTTTTAGCACCACACTTCCTTTGGCTTGACGGAGTGCAGGATACACCAGATGCACCTTGGCCATTCTCTTTCATTTGTCTGTCACGACACGGGTGCCATAGAGTCTTTAGTCCCAGTCTGTTTTCCTCTGTTTCTTCAAGGGGTCTGTTAGGATGTGGGTAGTGCTGTCCCGTGCCTTGCTTGTTTTGATGCCTTTGTTTTGTTTAGGTAGTCTAGTGAATACTTCTATTACCTGATGGCAGCCTTTCAGAGTGCGTCAGGTGTGAGATGCCAACTTTGCGATTATTGCCTATTACTGTAATTCTTCAAGCAGAAACTTCAGATCGTTTATGTTGTTCTGAATGGATCTGTGGAGGAGGGTGGTGACTAATAATCAAGAAGATGTTCTGAAAGTGTCTTATCTACCACGTTTGTCGTGGCTCCCTGGGCTTTCAGTGGATGTCTTAAGCTGGAATATGTGATCCATGTTTGAATGCCTTTGGGAGGCAGACTTGTCTTGAAATGTGAGAATGGCTGGGTTCCCATGTGGCGTGAGTGAGAACGAACTTGATTTCCAACGTTGATTTTGTGATGACAGACAAGGACATGCGTTGCCTGCAGTTTACTTTCACTTTTCTTGTATCGCATTCTTTCCAAGTTTGACCGAAAGCATTTTTTTCCCCTTGTTGTTTGTGAAATGTCATTTTGTTGTCTTGTTGGCCCATGTTAATACAAAACAGCCTGTAAAACATTTTAGTGATTTAAAGTGTAAGCCGATGAATTCTGCATTTACTTTGCATTTGTCAGAGTTTGCGGCTGACCACATTAACACCGCAGCAGTGGTGTGGTGTCAGTCACCCCGCAGTATCCTTCCTTCCCACGCCATGTCTCTCAGCACGTTAGCGGCACGCGAACATCGGGAAGGCAGACGGATTTCCTCTGACCGCTGCAGAGCGCGTTGAGGCCAATGGGAGGGCGCTCAGAGCTGTGTTCGCTCTCGCTAGGTGCTTGCGCGCGATTACACTTTGGCATTTGTGGATACGTTTGTGAATATGTTTATTTTCAGATTATCGTCTGATGGTTTATTTCAGATGCGAGGCGGGGGAGCTGGGTAGCTGTACCTTATGTTTATCCTTCCCTTCCATGGGGCATTTTTGCAGTTTAAATGTCTGGGTTTGTGTAGTGTTTTCTTAATGAGGCATACATGAGTGCATATAGTTGGACTCATATATGCTTGGTTTTCTGTTGGATGCAACCACCGATGCCTTTGGCGGGGGGCAGTGGTATTTATAGGGGGAATCCTGCTTGTGCAATTCTTTCGTTTATATAGATTTCTGAAATAGCAGAGTCGCATAGCAGTGGCTACTCATTAAAAGTATAACGCTTCTGGTCATCTGTCATTGAGTCAGACCAGCTGCTCTTTACCCGATCGTGGTGGCTGATGGTCTCTCTCTCTCTCTCTCTCTCTCTCTGCCTTTCGATCATCATAACCCCCCCCAAAGGCATACTTATTGGAAGGGTTCATATTTGGTTTGACTAGGGAGTTGGAATATGGAAGGGGGCCGTTAAAATACAACAGTGTTCACTGTGATACACTGGCATCATTTGAGGGGTTTATGCAAAGAGAGCAGAAGAGCAAGATGCTGACACAAACGAGACAGAGTTTTACCACTATAACATCGATTATAGTTTATGAATATCCGTTTGTTGTTTCAAAATTGGGTTTAAATGAAGACATACTGTAAATACTGCCCCCTTCCTCTTAGGTTTGTAGGTTTTGCTTTATGAGGTGATTTTGTTTTGATACGTGCAAGGTGTCCTGCAACGAAGGTACGGCAGACTTGGGAGCTCCGGGGCAAAAACGCCGTATTTGGATGCGGCTGCGATGGGAATGGCTGATACGCAGACATGAGCTGGGGCTGGCAGAGTTCAGAGTGCGCCGTGTAACTGCTCATGCAGGGTGGGGAGGAAAAAAAAAACTGATGAGGGTTATTAGAGACATGAAAGAAGTCGATTGGAGGAATGAAATGAGCCATGGATAGCAGACTGTAGAGCTAGGGTCTATTTTAAAATATAGTCTTAAGAAGACTGACTCTGTGGAGACCAGTGTAGTGTGTTTATTTATTAACCCAACTCTGCCCTAAAAAAGTGCATTCATAGAAAACTCTAGAATCGGATGCAGACTCGCATGTGTCCTCACACGGCAGTTTGCCTTTAGCTTGGTCGGGCTCATCGTGTTGTCTGGCCAGCAGCAGGAGAGGAGCCTTTTGCGGTGGCATGGCTGCGGTGCTCGAGTGCTGGCTTGGCCGAGTTACCAGACCTGCCTTTGGTCAGGACTGGTTTCTGGTCCTCCAAGCCACTCCAAGACATCTAGGGATGGCAGGTGGCCTCTTGCCAGAATGCTGCAAAATTAGTAGGTCGAGCCAGCCGTCTGGAGCCATGCTGTGTGAACGGTGTGGAGACGGTTTAAAAAATCATGCTTGGTGGCTCCAGGCATCACTGGGCCTTGCTTCTAGTGAGCAAAATAAGTGTGAGTTTCTGGCAGATAGCATAGCGCTTGGGGAACTCTCCTTGAGCCAACAGGCCCTTAGCCCTCTGTAGTGTGGAATGGCATGCTGCTCTGGTTTGGTTTTATAAGATAATCAGCAGGATGAGGCTATGGTGAGGTGCTATTCATCTGTCACTTTGTGATGGAAGCCCTTGAATCTTAGTCTATTTCATGGGCATTTGGACTGGGCATTCGCTTTGGGCTCCACTAATCCCAGTGATCGTGCCGAATGCTCCCAGTTCATTGGAAGATCCCAAGCTGAATCCCCCCCCCCAGCCTCCTGTGGGGGTGGTCTGTCCGTAAAGGCATCCCAGTGACGAGAAATCTGGGCCCGGGTCTGCTCTCGGCTGTGACTCATGCTCCGAGCAGACGAGGAGATGCTGAGGAGCATGGGTCCACAACACGCCAAGGCCTCATCAGGCCAGCTGGATGAGAAGAGCAGAACTGAGGGGCTCCAGATGGGGCCGGGATGCCACGGCAGAGCAGGAGTCTTAGCCAGCCAAGGGCCTGGATACTGTCTTGTGGCAGGCGCTGGCTCCACCCACTGTGTAATTAGACACCAGGCTAGAACAGCAGCCTGGGGGAAAGTGGCGGGCGGGGGGGCATAGTGCCATAAACTGCAAGAAGCTGTGCCGCCCCCCCCCCCCCCGCTAGCTGAGATCTCCGTGTAGTGTGGTGTGGTGGTTGAAGAACTGGGGTATTTCATCATTTCGAACCTGGATAACGTAGCTCTTCTGTTGTTTGCACATGTTTTGCTGACATGGAATATAACCTATCGTATGCAGGGTTTTTTTTTTTTTCCCCTCCCAAATGCCCTGTCAGTGTTATTCTGGGCTGCTCCGTTATTTATTTGCTTCTTAATTGTCGCTGTTCTCATGACTCTGCTGTGCATACATGATATATTGGTGACCTGTTGCTCTCTTCACCCCTCTGTGCTTGCATAAAAGTTGTAATTAATGGCTAATTGCAGAAGAAAAAATAAAAAAAACCAGAGGGGCAGGGGTTTGATTAATCAAGCGGGGTGTTTGGTAGATGGGGAGACAACCCCACGACGCTAAAATTGGTCAGGCTGCCAGCAGTTTTCTTGGGCAGTGGCCCCCCTCTTTGAGGGCAGGTTGTATCAGACAGGACAGGATGATCAAGCAGAGGCCAAAAGTAAGGCTTGTTTGTGGGGGTGGGTACAATGTCAGATAACATTTGCTGGGAAAATAGGACCTGGTGTTTTATGGGTTCAGCCGACTTGGTCCACAATAAACAGAAATGACCAAAATGATAAACACAGAGAACATGGGGTGGATATGCCGAATGAACTCTCAAGCAATTGCCTCACTGTCCCAAACGTGACAGCCCCTAATGAGAGACGAGCCTGGCACCTGGGCTGGCCAGGACGCCGATTTCCAGAGGAACACAGAGCCTGGGTTTGGCCACAGTTGTGAGAGGCTGCAGTTGATACCGAGCGGTCGTGGAGTTAAGAATGAGAATTCTGCTGGTTTTAATGTGGTTTAAATGATGTTCTTGCATTGCTTTCCCACCCCCAGCCCCAGTTCAGGTCAGTGCCTAAAAATAACTATAACACCTTTGAAGAAATGGAGCATGACTCTGACGCCGTATGTATCACATCCCAGGACTGGTGGAGCCGTGACTGATTTCAGCTCTGTCACTCTATCCCGCCGTTTATCTCTCACTTCAGCGCCGGTGTGGAGCCTCCCCGATTGTCTACAGGACCTGCCCACAACGTTGCCAGTCGTGCTGCCACAGGGTCAGTTGGAAGCTGTGTATTTTTGGGAAGGAGAGTGTTGTTGTGACGACCTTAAACCTCATGTCTTTCTGCTTGTGTATATGTATGTAATGCCTTTCCAAAGTCCATTTCGCTAGTTTGGAGGGTATCACATTTCTTGTGGTTGGGAACTTAAACCTACTGTGTGTCTCAGCTTACTTTTATACCTCATAATGAGCTAAGGTGTTCAATATGCATCTGTGCGTCATGGCATTTTCAATAAGCCGGGCACAGCAAGTTGAGCCAGAGAGCAGGAATCGGAGTTTGCACAATGTCTGAACCTTGATGTTTACTCACTTCTGCAAACTGTCCAGTGCTTGTGGGTTGCGCGCGCGTGCGTGTGTGTGTGTGTGTGTGTGTGTGTGTGTGTGGTGCCGGACGTAGGCTTTTGCAGTGACCTCTCTCCACCATTTCACGGTAATTGGGGTGTGGGTAGTGTGGTGTGCCGCGATGCAGGACGAGAGGCCTGAGGCAGTTTCTTTTTGCAGTCTAGCCCATGGTCCTAGTTCTCATTTGGTCAGACACAAAATGGACCCTTAACCCAAATGCCACAGGTCTGGTTGACATGATTACCCTGAGCTGCTTTTCAGTAACGGGTCATATTAAACCTTTAGTTAATATGTGCCCAGGAAACATTAAGTTATATTAAATGCCCTGGTCCATGTCACTCTTGGTTAGCCCTCTAAGTCCGTTTGTCAGCTTCCATGGTGCACAGATGCGTGTGCGTGCCGTAGTCCAATCTCTCGGTAGATAAATCTGCTGAGGCACACACATGCCTGCCAAGCATCTCCCTTAATGTCTGCCTTTAATCTCGCAGGCAGAACATTGGGTAAATGTTTTTGGCACCTCAGAGGCAGGATCCTTGGACAGACGTCTCGTGCCAGGGATGCCTGAGTCTGCAAAGGCCTTACCATTCGGTTACGGACTTCAGCCCACCGTGGTCCTGAGCTTGGCTTCCTCGTTCGACCGTGTTCGCTTTACCCAGTATTAGACGGTGGTTGATGACTCTGTGGACACGGGTCGGAGGACCAGCTCCGTGGTATGTCAGAGATTTTCCTGAAACGTTGAGCTGAGGTCCTCAGAGCGTGACTGCCAGTGTTTACTTTTTCCTTTTAAACAGCTGTGAACTATTTTCCAGTTTGCACAGGCTGCTCAGTTAGGGGATCTGAGATTGCCCCGAGTGTAAGCACAGAGAGATGTGTGTACCCCCCCTCCCCAGTTGTAGGAGTCTATTAAGGTACCTATGGGGTGCAGAGGATGAAAGTCATTCCTGAAAATGGCTTGGTTTTTTTTTTTTATTTCTAACTTGATCGAGGCCTGACATTAAAAATGGCACTACAATGAAGAAACGTGCGTTATGAACCAAGCCTGTCAGCTGGGGGACCATGAGGACTGGCCCCTAAGCATAGCCTGGCTGACGTAAACAAGTGGAGCGGGGGTGGAGGAGAAGATGTCGGCCCTCTCTCAAGTGCTCCCTAGCATGGAGTTGGAGGGGAAGCGTACTGCAGTAATGTTTACCAGATGACTCTAGTGTAGATCCTTCAGCGAGTCCTCGGATCACATGCGAGCGCGTGTTCAGTCCTTATGAGTGCCAGCTTCTATTTATTTTTTGCGAAACCTCCATTCAGTCTGACGAGTTGTCCGAATGCTCAGATGTGGTCCAGCAGAGCGTGCACACCTGTATACATCTCTTTAGCTCTGCCGTACTGGTCTCGCACCCCCAGTTCGGATGCTTTCTGTCCTTGTCTACAGCCGTAGTCCAGCTCTGCTCATGCCGCAAGATAAAAAGGCTGTTTCCCTGCACAAATCTGTCTGTGTTTTGGTCTTTCTTTTGCTTCTGACACTGAAGTGAGCGTTTGTGTCTTTACGATGGTTCGCGGCAAGTCGGAACGCGTTCAACCACAGGCCGAGCTTCTTTCCATCGTGGTGGTCTGCAGTTATGGGTGAACCGACCGTGCTGCCCGTGGTGATTGTTGCCCAGGCTCACCGTGTTTGAAATCTGCGTGAATCGACAGTGTTTTCAGTTTCTGGACTGACTTAAACTGCAGGGTATGAGGTACCTTGGGGTCTTACTAATAATGGAGGTTCTTAAGCAGACAACCCAGCAGTTTACTTTAGGCGGACCTTTTTGTAGTCCAAGGAAATCCCGGTCATTGTTGTTCTTCAAGCGCATTTCATAAAGTGTCGAGAGCTTGTGTCGCGTGTGTTTTGGTCTTCTGATGGAAAGGGTAACGAAGGAGGGGGAGGGAACAGTGTAGCGTGCCTCAGTGGAAGAGATGGGAAATTCCTCAGCCTTTTGAAAACACGGCCGTCTTTATCTAGAAATGGGATGGATTCTGGTGGAGGTTGGGGGACGAGAAACGGTAGTGACCTGTAGCACTCCGCACTGTCAACATGTTGTCCATGTTAAATGAAAGGCAAGACGTGGAAAGTGTCTGTAGAAACCGGCACTTTTAGAGGTAAAATAAGGGAAAGCTTATGCAAGCTTTGAAAATGGATTTTTGCTATGTTCTGTCTAATTTTCAGGTTCTCCCTTGTTTAACAGTTTAATTAAAAACATGGACAGTCTCTGCCCTTCTCACGTTCCCTCCTTTTTATTTCCTTCCATTATGTTTAAGCAACAAAGTTCTGCCTTGGATTAGTAGCCGTGATTCAATTGAGGAACACAGTACAGGATGTAACACATGTCCAAGCTTTGCCCTACAACTGAAAGAGACAGCTGTCAGAGAGCTTATTAATGCACTTCTGCGACTTTGCTGTGTTTGTAGTCAGATTTCAGCCATGTCCTTTACCCTTTTCCTAATTATCTAGTGGAAAAAATAGGGGAGCTCAGAATTTCGCAAGGCAAGATTAAACATGTTTGTTTGTGTGTGTGTTCCAGCAGTGAGGGAGCGTGTGCTGTCTATCACTCTCACTGCCCCGTTTGTGTCCCTTTCGGACTCCACGGTGACCTGGGGCCTCGTTCCTGCAGGAGCCTGAGGGCGAGATGAACCCCTCCTCCTCTGAACAATGTTCCCTGTGTTTGGTCCGCTGCTGTGCTTTCCCGCTTATTTACCCAGGGGCCTCTATTTATTTACTTACTCACTCTCTCTCAAGGTACAATATAGACTGGCTCTGTGCTGATTTCAGTTTGTTTGGTAAACAGCCCTGGCTGGGTATTAATCCACATTCTAGACAGATGTGGGGCAGTGTTTCTTTCAAGCTTCGGGTGTTAGGATATGATGTCCTTTTACAGTAATCATAGCCGATGTTACGATGTGAAGCAAATTCTGCTTTGGGCAGCGTGTGACTTTGCGGCTTAGAAGCTGGCACCTGTGTCCGGAAGGTTGCCAGTTTGCTTCTCCTAGCCAGCTGAGTGGTCGTCTCAGTCTTGAGTCCTGGAGCAGTTCCCTTAACCAGAAAAACTGCTCCAGGGGTGCCAGATAAATAGCTGATCCTGCACTCTGAACCCAAGCTTCTCCCTCACCTATGTATGTCATGTCTTTTGGAAAGCAAGATGGGGATACGAGAAAAGAATCCCCATGTATTTGAACAAATAGCCAATAGTTTAATTTTAAGTTTAGCATAGGCGTGAAATGAGAAGGTGTATTTTTGACAAAGTTTGTACATGATGTTATGTATGTCTCTGGTCATATCTTTAAAAACAGTGTTTAGTTTGTGGTCTCCTGTTGTTCTTTATCAAATGTCAGCACATGAAGGTGACTGACATTTCAGCACTGCATGTATGTGAGCACGCGGATGTGCATCCACACTCTACTACTCTTTGTGGAGACATGAGGTGTGTGACTTTCGATTTTGACGCTGTCTCCTCGACTTGCATATCTTCCCTAGACGTCACGTGGATCATGCATTTCTGGGGCACCCGGGAAGAGTGGCGGGAGGTACCTGAGAAATGAGGGACTAGCAATAAGATCTGTGTGAAACCTGCAGGAACACTGTGTGGTGACTGTTCCTCAGAACATACTTTAAGTACTGAGTGTGGGATCCAGAAATGGCCCATTGAGGGTTAATGGCAACAAGGACGCTTCATTGCTGGCTCGTGGCAAAGTATGTTCAGATTTTCCATGAACATTGAAATGCTAAGTTGCAATTATCTGTCATGCCGTTTGTAAGTGAAAGTCGGTAATCGGATCACACCCTGAATCAGCCTGCAGATGTATGGATAGGTGTGTTTCAGACATCTATGTATAGGCCTAATTCTTTTTTTAATTGCCACAGCTTGGGGTCCTGTTTGCAGGCAAATCCCATCTGCCAGTCGCCTTGCCTCATGAGACATGAACAATTGCATGTCTAGTCCATCAACCGTCAGAGTGGCAGCATCTAGAATCAATTTACCAGTTTATGGAACTGACTTTGAAGATAGTAGTCCTGCTTGATAGAAAGTTCAGCTGTAAGCTGCCGGCTACATTCCCGTGAGCATCTCTGGTATGTGACTTGGAAGTTTTCCTTCCTGTCACCGCCCCCCCCCCCCCAATAAAAAACGCCATTCTGTAGTTGGCTTCTAACCCAGTGACTCATCTGGGTCGGCGATGTTCAGACTTGTGTGTAAGAAAGAGGGTAACCAGAGGAGTGTAATGTGAAGGGGCCCCTGGCCCACAGGGTAACCGGAGGAGCGGCGCTTGATGGGGCCCCTGGCTTAGATGGGAAGGATGGCACTGGGGAAGCTGAGAGTAGATGGCAGTTGGAAAGGCCTGGCAAATCTTTGTTCGTCAAGGTGAAACGTGGTCTTCAAATGCTTTAATAGCATTTGCACTAGATGTTTTTCCCAGTCACGAGATCGCTGGCACCAACCTCATCGCGAGTCTGCCAGCAAAGCGACAGCATAATTGGGGACCAGAAAAAGCATATTAGAAGGGCTTATAACATTAGAAGAGATTTATAACATTATAGAGTGTCACATCTCTCGCCTTTTACAGCATTTTGGACCATCTGATTATAGATGGCACCAGCCAAGGCAGTCAGTGCTGCACATAGAAGAAAAGAGAAATCGGCTAGCATTCCCTTCACCAGGCAAACTGAAACTATCTACTGGAATGTACTCAGTCTGTGCCCAGATTTTAGTGGAATGGTTCATGTTGATTTTTAGTTTGTCCACCACCCGTGATTTCTCCATCAGATTGCGATAAGAGGTATTATTTATTGAAGGACCTTGACCAGTGGGGTCAGGAGCATCAGTAACTCTTGGCTGAAACAGTTCATCGTGGTCATCTGGAACTGGAGGGAGGGGATGTGACTGTGCAGCCATTCCTAGTGAAATTCATTAAGTCCGTCATCTGGGTATTTCTTTGTTGAAAGTCTTAACAGGTTGCTGTGTTTTTCAAGTACAAAATGCACCTGGGTCTTTTGTGATGGATTACTTGACTTCGGAATGTTGGAAGGTCACCTGATTTCTGTTCGAGGTGTGTTTTTTTTTCCCCCCCCCCTCACCTCTACTCGAGCGGCTCACTCCAAACATTAACCTAAACTGAATGGGATCCATATGTGGATCTGTTGGCACACTGCCCTTTAATATCATAGTCATTTTTAGGCACTTCTCCAAGGCATTTATTCAGGGCACGGAAACAATGAAGCTTTGTCTGAGAACGTGGCCATTTAGGAGTAAGGGCCCCATCGGGTCGGGGCAGCGGTATGGGCCGTGCCTTTTAAAATGGATGACATTCAGATCTCTGTAATGTAAACCATGCTGCTCCACTCATATCTGGCAAAGTCGCAGGCATGTTGTGCCAGATTAATTTTTCTTTGAAGCGGTGTAGGAGCCTCACGACCCCCCCATGGTAAACATGTGCGACTAATCTCATTCATGGTGCTCTGAACTGTTGCTCATTTTGTAGAATGTGACTGTTCCCAGGTCTAGAGAGTGTTGTGCTTCTCAAGAACTGCGACTGGCCAGAAACAACTCAAACCCCCCCCGCCCCCCAACACTCACCTGGTCACAATGGCTGAGGTTACCTGCTCAAGTTTCTTTGTGATCTCACAGTACTGAGTTCCCGTGATTTAGCCATTAGTGCTGTATGTTCCTCAGTTTGATGGTTAATAGTCTCAGTGTCCAAGTTTTCTCCTTATTGGGACTGGGCCTCTGACCGTGGAGGAGGTCCATGTTTACTGAAAGGCGATGTCCTCTGGTTGTTTACAGCACTGCATTTTTAAACCCGTTGAGAAAGTCAATGTCCTAAACATAGAGAGAGCATGTAAAAAGAGGAGTAGGATTAAATAATCGCTGTCAAATTTATCAGCTTTCATTTCTCCTTTAGTCATGCCCCAAAAGGCCCCTCCAGGGTTACTGAACCCATGGGCTGTGTCCCTCTTGGCTGAATCCTAGCTTTATGAGGGGCCAGTAATGGCGGTCAGGGACCAAAACCCATCTAATGGCTCCCTTCTTCATACTTCCAGCTGGTTTTTCTGCCACTGACCCAGACTTTGTGACATGCATACCAAACCAAGCTTCTAGTTTCTCTGTTCACCATCTGCACTGTCAGTTCCTTGCCTCATTTGGGATTTGGAATATGAGTGAATGAGTAGCTCCTCTTGGATGAAAAGGCTTGTTCATGGCAAATAGCTGCTTAGTCTTATGTTTGGAGTGGAAGGGTTTCCCACCAAAGCTCCCGTCTCCCACCCGGGCAGAGGTGCACCGTACTTATCGTGGATCTCAGGCCTCCCCAAAGGCAAACATACTCCAGAGATTAATTGCAGACTTGGGTAATGTTTCTTATGGGATTGCAGCTGATGTTCCCGTGTGAATCTTCCATGCGTGCGTCTGTCCCGGCGATCAGAGTCTCCGTTCCCCCCTGGGACACTGTCTGCAAACTGGCAGTCAGGCCTGCCTGCGAAAAACCGGGTTGAGAGGGAATATTGAGAAACTAGGACACACCTGGTTGAATGAATGGATGGAGGAGCAAAGGTTCATCAGGCTCTTCGAAATGGTGTTGGCTCAAAGAGCCCAACGTGATCTGTGATTTGGAAGTGGCTCGACATGCATTTAGCAGTGTGTTTTTGAGAAGTAGGTCAGTCAGTATGGTGAGGCACTGACCAGAGGGTCCCTGGTTGTATTGCTTCATGGAATGCTGTGACAATGGTCCCAGGGACCCCGCTTTTGTCGTCAGATCTTTTTGATCTGTTTGATACCCAAAGCTGATGTCATAGCAGAGGGCCACCACAGATTAGGAAATGAACTCCCTAGTCTGTACCGGTGGAGGAGGGATGAATATGCATCGATAGGCTAGACCATCTGGCATTCGGCCGCCTCGTGTCCATTACGTCACCTAGTCTCTGCTTATCTGAGAGCAGAGCGTAGACACAGTGTACAGCTCTGCCCTTTGCCCAAACAAACAAGAACAGAGCCCAAACTACAGTCCTTTCTGGTAACTGGAGTGTTGTCATTCTCCTGTGGAAAAGCTTTTCTCTCCTGGTTACTCCTGAGCTCGGCACCATATTCTAACCGGCCCTCGTGTGTGTGTGTTCCATTCAGATGTCTGCAGCTTTGAACCATGCACACGGCCTGATCGTCATCGCCATCCTCGCTGTCTTCTGCTTGCACATTGACTCCGAGAAGTGGAGCTCCGAAGGTAAGTCTTCTGTGTGCGATGGCTACCTAGGTGGGCTCACATGTTGCTGCTGGAAACTCACGTGACGTTTTGAAGTGCTGTGACGTGGTGCCGATACTTGTTAGCGTAAAGCGATTTCCTGTGAATCCTTTGTCACGGGCTAGATTTTCTAAAAGTGAAATAATGAGGGATGGTGAAATGCTGCCTTAAGACAATGTCGTGGTTCTTTTTGAAAGCTTAGCTAATCAATAAATTTATGTTCAGTGGCTGTTGACATCAGGAAGTGATGAGAGATCTGTGGACCTGTAAAAACTGGAAATGCCTCTGGCAGATGTCATAAGGTGGAAAGTTCTGGAAAATTAAATTATCTGTCTGCAGCATATGTGACGTGTTTAGTGACAGAAGGAAATTATTTGATCCAATTTTCTCGGTGACTCTATGTCCCGTCCCCCCCCCCAACTGAATTAACAAACAGTGAATATGCTTTTGTCAGTCTAGCGCTGCAGTTATGAAGTGAACAGTTTTCCCGAGATACAGTGAAAGTATCTGTATGTCATTTAGATCTAAAAAACCTGAGCACTTGGCAAGCGATTAGAGGAAAAGAGGCCAAAGCAGGATGAATTTGCCTGCTTGTGGCTTTGAGTAATTTGTCCGAATGCCAAATTATGGGGAGAAGGTAATCACCCATGCCAGAGTGTTTCCGTATAGCCTGTGTTACAGGAAGGAGGGGCAATAAGCAGCGTGCCATAATCTAAACCCATTTATGTTTGGTGGTGTCATTTGAATATTTATCATTTATTTATTAGCACTAGCCTATGGCTACTTGTGTCACACTGAGGTAAATGGCTGAGCATCTAGCATAAAAGTTTATCTTATGAGGCGTGAGAAGTTGGAGCTGGAGCACAACCACGGTTGCGAGAGTGCGACCTATCGGTAGCCCCCAGGCACAGGCAAGTGAAATGCGACATTGGGTCTGACACCAGCCTCTCGGCTGGGGTGTTTTTCTTTAGTTGTCTACATGTACAGGAGCAGTACGAAGTGTTTCACGTGGCAGATGAGTGAGGCCCTGAGATTACGGCAGCTGCCCTTTTAGCCCTTACCCAGACAGTGCATTGCTTTAGGGGTCTAGGCCATGGACGGAATTGGAACGTAAGTGTTCCTGCCGTGACGGAATAGCTAGCCTTTTGTGTTTAGGTCTTGAGATGCCTTCAACAGCCATGAGACTGGTCCTCCACAGGTGAGATGCTGCTTACCCCTGATGCTGAGTAGGTGCTCTGGATACTGACCCAGGCTGTTTGGCATTTAACTCCAAATGGCATTTAACCTCCCTGACACCTCCTCACTCTCTCTCCACCCACCACCCCCCTCCCAACAGTTTCAGACGTCCTGTACGGTAGACTGGACACCAACGTGACTCTGGCGTGCGGGTCGTCCCAATCCAGGTAAGCAACGTCCCCCGGAGTGAGTGGGTGTGTTGGAATGCCACTCAGCAGCTTGAGAGTGCGAGTCTATGGCAATGCTGTCTGGGTTCCCGCAGGTCTGGTGTGGAATGGCGGCTGAATGGCAGCACGACGGTTGCGGAATGGATGGTCCTGGGGCTGGACGGCAGTCTGATGCTTGTTAACACTGACCGCCACATGGAGGGAAATTACACCTGCCACGATGAGAAGGGGGACGTCATCCACACAGTGATGCTGCGACTGGGCCGTACGTGTCGTCGGCGGCCTCCTAAAAGCCGTAACGGTAGACGTAGAATGTCGAGAGGATGTGATTCAGGCAGGCCTGTTTTGTAGTTTTAGCTGTGTGTATCGTGTAGTAGGTTTTCCTCAGTCTTTGGCTGTCGTCTTTAGTAGGGCAATACTTGGTGTTAAATGAAATGTAATGTCAAGGTGACGTGGGAAGCCATGGACTTGTAGAGGATCGTGTTACAGATGTGCCGGAATGGAGCTTCCATGAACTTCTCATTGCACTGAACAGCAGGAAATGTCACCCCAGGCGACTTCTGGGGTTTCCTGACAGGAAAGGTGGAGATCGCTGATACTGTGATATGCCACGTACACAGAGGGGTGGAGGGGGGTCTGCTCTCATCAGTGAACTTGATAGGTGGCAGGCTCTTAGCAAAATGTTTGACTTCAGCAATGGCAATTTACAATAAGGAACAAATGTTTTGGCTAATGGTTAACCAGTCGCTGGGCCATCTTCCTGGGGAAGCAGTGCAGTCTAGCCGGCATTCTGGTCCATTCTTCTCAAGCAGGTGTTGATCTGCTCACACTTCAGCCAGGCCATGGCACATCAAAATTCCGTTGGCAATTTGTAACGGTTATCCCTGTGTTCTCCCCAGGCGTGCCAGTGCCGTTGAACGTGTCATGCAGGATGGCGAACCACCATGTTGTGCGGTGTTTCTGGAAGCCCCAGGTGAACACGTACCTGCCCACTAAATACATCGCTACCTACAGGTAGGTCGGTGTCTCCACACTGGTCCAGTGCCATGAACCTGTGACTGTTTGATAGTATTCCAGAGAACGTGTACAAACAAGCCCCCAACCCCAGGCACCTACTCTCACCCAATGAGTCGTGTGACTGGCAGTCTGGCATTTATGGAATGGAGTGCTCTTATGTGGGTTTCCTCATTTCTGGCCGCTTTGTTGTTTGTTGTGTCCAGTGTGATGGTGAGATTCAAATTGACTTTGCTCTTCAAGGTCCACATAGTCCTGTAATGATGACAGTGGTCTTTCTGGTGACTAGACGTTGTTGAATCTTGCCATGGAGTGCACGTGTGCAAAGCGTTTATGTGAGGAGGGCAAATCCTCTATGCATGGATAGAGACTGGGACCAGGACAGGGTGGAAACGTGCCACCAGGAGCCGTCCAAGTCTAACGAGTGCACCATCAGGAACCCTCCCACCTGGCGGCACTCCCACATCATGAACATCACCGAGGTCAACCCCCTCGGTTCGGCCATGACCAGGATACTGCTGCAGTTCCACAAGCTGCGTATGTGAGCCCTCGCCATCATCTCTGTGTCGATGTGTCTGAGTTTTCCCAGCATACGCTAATGTGGCCGCCTCCATGCATGTAGTGAGACCAGACCCTCCTGAGACTGTCATCCCAGAGCCAGTGGTGGGTCAGCCCCGGAAACTGAGGGTGAGCTGGAAGTACCCAAGCTCGTGGCCGGCAGAGAGGGCCTTCCCGCTCCGCTTCCAGGTGCGGTACAGGCCTCTGGGTTCCAACATCTGGTCCGAGGTGAGATGTCATCGGCTGTGACGTTGGATCTTCACAGAGGAAACTTTTAATAAATAAACCAGGGGAGCAGTTTGAAATAAAATGTCTTGGAGTAACTTTACCATATAAACACAACGGGGGGAAGAAAACAAATAAAATCGTGAGCAGTGTTTTGGATTCATACGGAAAAATGAAACTTCATGCTCTGAAGTATTTTTTCAATTACCACTTTCATTGTTTCGCCAGGGAGTTCTAGGTGCGATAATTCTTAAAGATGTATACTTAAATCTAAAGCCATACCAACAATCCCATTTAATTTTCAACAAACCTGTCATATAAAAGAGTCACAACAATTTCATGCGTACCGGGTGAACGTAGCTGTAAAGACACGGAACACGTTGGATATATTGTGGGAGAAGCCAAACAGACCTGTGTCTGTTCAGAGTCATTTTACCGTGGCGAGGTTCTGCGGATACGTCAAAACATTTAAGGTCTGAGGACGGGTCATGAGACGTTTCTTGTGGTGTGATGATGTCGGCGAAGGTTGTGTATAGGTGCCGTTTAAGAATGTTGAGTTTGAGCAGCTTGTTTGATGTCTCCCTCACAGAGGAGCACGACCAGCACTACTACGGTGCTGACGGACGTCGTCTCCGGACTCCCCCATCTCATCCAAGTACAGGCTGTGGACGGGTTAAGCTATGGCAGCTGGAGTGACTGGAGTCCCGAACTGCTGGTTCTGCCTTGGATCGGTAAGGGCAGAGGACCGGTCTGGGGAGAGCAACCCTCCAGTGTATATGGAGGTAACAGTGAAACAATGTGAACTTGCAGCCAGTCTACACTCTGGGGTGAAATAAATGAGCCAAAGCAAAAACTGCAAGAAATGTGACTCATTATGGTCTTGATAGCAAATAAATGGGCTGGAAATGAGCAAAAATTATATAATGTAAGGGATAACTTGTGGATTTTGTTAAACATGTAAGCATAATGGGTAAACTTACAAATCACTTCTAACAAAAAGAAGTCTGTTTCAGTAGGTTTTGAAATGTTTCCCAGCTATTTTGTATTTAATGTAAGACCTACTATCCTGTATAGTGTTTAAATCTGGACTCTGACCAGGCCAAATCATGAAACTGACTTGTTCTCAGTCCTCTTCTTGGTGGTCTTGGCAGTGTGGACAGGAGCATTGCTCAAAACTAACTTTTGATCATTCCTCTGCTGAAAACAACCATCTCAACTGTGGGAAGTAGCACCTTCTGCAATATTCTTCCATACTTGGCAGCTTAAATAAACTTTTCTCAGTGAACCAGCTCACCAGTACCAGCAGCTGAAAAGCTGCCAATACCATGACTTCTCATCGTCCATGCTTAACTGTGGTTGAGATCCATCACTATTGTATCTTTCACCAGATCTTTGATGGCCTCTCTGTGGAGCATCACCGTACACCTCAGAGATGCACAGTGGTTCAAAAAACTGCTTTCGGTCCTTGATGCTTTTCTCAGCCGTGTTTATTTTACACATCTCATAGATCGAAAACCAGGAACAGAGAACCTCCTTGTAACTATCTTTGTCAAAAGTGTTGCTGCCTGAGGTCTTGAGTCTTTACACATTTCTTTAGGGCCACCAGTGTCAGGCGGTGGTCATCCCTGCATGCGGTGGCTGTGGGGCTTCCAGGGCCTTTGCTTCTAGCAGCATCACCTCCCGTCCGAAATCCAAGATCTGTTCGCTTACTAGCTGATATAGAAATGGGTTTCTCTGCATTTTGGGCCCTGTACATTTCAGTATAACTATATATACATTTATCCTGATGAAGATCAGCAGTATGATTCCTGCATGATATTAAGCTGTTTGTTGGAGCAGCTCTTCTCAGACCTTCTCCTTGGGAGTGATAGCACCGCACCATATAGGTCTCTTATTTATTAGCTTTGTAACAAGCCTTTGATGAACTGCATCAGGTGTAGGTGATCCACTAAGAAATACATCAAGTTCTTTTTGAAAATGTATATGGACATGCTAGAATTTAGCACTGTTTGAATCGTCATGATTTCTTGTGCACAAGGGGATTAGTACATTAAATTGTGTAATTTAGCTGTTTCAAAACATTCACTATAGTATAGGTTTGCTAGTTAATGATGGTACAGAGGCTGTCAAGAAAGGAGTTTTAATACACAGCATATCCAGACATTACAGACATTAGTCTGCATCAGTTGAGAATACATTTCTGAGAAAAGCTCTCTGGTTCATTCTCTTTGTGCCTCAGGCTTTACTGACAGATGAGTT
Source organism: Gymnarchus niloticus (assembly GCA_009936485.2). NCBI lineage: Eukaryota > Metazoa > Chordata > Actinopteri > Osteoglossiformes > Gymnarchidae > Gymnarchus > Gymnarchus niloticus. The sequence goes on along the minus strand of JAACJT020010822.1, from coordinate 22,280 downwards.
TAAAAAACGGATCACGTGGGAATTCGTAGAAGGTCCCATAGAGAGTTTCGAAGCCATGGTGCACAGAACACAAATAAGGCAGGCTCAAAGCAGGTCTCTGAGGTACCATGTGTTAACCCCTGTCTTACTTCTGCCCAATCGAAGTGGAAGCCAGTCCAACCACGGAGGAGGAGCCAGCATACGAGGCCTTCACAGAAACTATCGTAACAGATTCTCCAGGTACATGGAGGGTGGCGTGTTTGTGTGTGTCGATGTGAAATATCTGGTGGTCTTATGTGTGTGGAGGGGGTCTGTGTTAGCAGGGGACAAGAACAGGAGTCCAGAATGCACAATCGATCCTTTGTGGATTGGAGGAGAAGTTTAGGGATTTATTCATGAGGATTGTGTCCACGAGGATCCAAACCTGACACATCAGTGCTACTGCAGCAGCCTCATCCTTGGACTCATCATGCCCCGGGTGTCGTCGCAAGGCAGAGGGGAGGGGGCCGTGAGTTCAGCGTGGCTTTAGGAGTGGCATTCAGCTCTCAGTGTCGTGTAAACCCAGTGATATGCCTGGGAGGGAAGTCAAACGTAGCAAAACTGGACCGGTGGGTGTCAGTTGGTGGAGGTATGTACATGCTAACGTGTGTTGAAAGACAATGTGGAGAGGTATTGACTTCCTGCGGTAAACACTGTGGTGTGAATGCGGGGTGTTTCACTGAAGAAATGGCATGCAGCTGGTTAAGGGAACCGTGTTTGCCACCATGGGTAATGCTAGTTTCCCGGTGGGGCCAGGCAGCCAGGAGTAACCCCTGCCTATATTTAGAGCAGTCGCCACTCTGCCGGCCTGCACACCCAGTCACCCTGGGTCTGTATGGCCAGAGGACTGACCTTGAATTGGCACCCTCGTTACGGGCTCACCTGATTGGCCATGCCGAAGCCCATTTGGCTGGCCAGCCAACTGCTTTAGCAATCCAGAAATAGTGATCTTTCTGTTTCCCATACTTGTACGGAATGCTGCTTTGACAGTTGTGGTATAAGCTTCTCTAAGAAACGTTCCTGAAAAAACAAAGCTGAAGGCTACTGTTACAATTGCCGACCTTGAGTGTCAGAAATTTAAATGTGGTACATGAAATGATTTCTTTTTTAAAAAAATGTTGGGGGAAGCTGGCCCTGTATCCTGGAGAAGGAGGTGTACGGTTGGGGCTAATAAAATGTATGTTGCAGTCATGTGGCTATATGCTTTGGTTTTTTACAGGTTGGGAGGGGTCACTGGTTGAAAGAGGCAGGGTGAATCACGGCAGTTGAGGAGGGGGTTGTGTGAAGTGTTTGATAGGAGCCAGGTTGTAGTGTGTAGCGCTGGCTATCAGTGCTGGAGGGCAGACAGAATGCAGTCAGTCTCTTGCATGCTCTATGTGTGTATGTAGTCCAGTGGTTCTCAATCCTGGTCCTGGGTTCCCCTGTGGTTGCAGATTCTTATTGCAACCAATTCCTGCTTTTAAGTGAACCACTATCTCATCTAATGATACCCTAATTTCCATCATTCTAGATTTACTGTGTCAATCAGCATATTTTCCACAGGGTATATCTCGTTTATATTTTTTTGACGAGTAAGACATTGTGATGTTGCTTCTTATTTCTCCATTTGTTGCTAATTATCACAGAAGTTGAAATGCATATTATGTGTTTGGAGGAGGCCACGGGGGAAGCAGGATTGAGAACCGCTGATGAAGTCAGTGTGATTTTGTCATCCAAATTTGGGGGTTATGAGAAGCTATGGTACTATGGTGACTTATTTTGGGTCCTCCTTAGTATGTTCTGTACTTTCTCATGGTGTCTTTAGTCATGGATGTCACATGCTGTCGTCTTGCTGTGTCATAGAGCCACCCCCAAAGGAGCTGAAGAGCACGGGTGTGTTGGTGTCCCTGGGCGTGCTAGCTGGAGTCATCCTGGTGACACTGTGCACGTTGATCATCCTCCTGTGGTAAGGGAGGGCCTGGGAGGCAGTGTGACTAGCATGCATGGAAGGAAACCAATCAAGCTTGTTTAATGGGGATAAGATGGTCAATGATAAAGCTGCTGTGTGTGAAATGGGACCACTTGTCATTACTGGTATTGACACAAAACAGGCTGCTGCAATGTGTGATGGAGTCAATCTTTGCACAATTTATGAGGCACTTTTATCCAAATGGCTGTTCAAGCAAGGGAAACTGCAGGCAAAAAAAGTGAGGCACAGACTATCCCAAATCAGTGTAAAGGAGGTAGCGGGACCCTCTGGATGTCATGTTTCTTCCTTGTCACCTAGAACATTTTACCCTGTCTGTCACAGGGTGAGGCAGAAGAGAAGAGATGGTGTGACAAAGCAGGAGCTGGCTTCGATGATGTCCATGAAGTGTGTGAGGATTTGAAGTGAGAAATTCCATTTCTTAATGCATGGATCAGTGATGGCTGGAAGCAGGTAGTTTGTGTGGGGGAGGGGCTGTAGTGGCTTGGATGTAACGTTAAGAAGCCGTCTGAAGAAATTCTAGTTTGGGGCAGTGGTTGGAAGTGGGAGTGGCTTGTTTAGGTTACATATTACAGAAAGGCATTAGTGTGTAGTAACAGACTGAACACTGGAAGTGGTCGGGGGGGGGGTATTGACAATTTGTTGGGTTTAACACGTGGGTTAGGCGGTAGGTAATATGGACAGACTGAAGATAGGTATGTAGTTTAAAGGCATAGGATGTCCTTGACATTCACATCACTTAGCACTCAGTTAAGCCAATCACATTTCTTCATGAATTAATAAAGTGTCTTGTCACCACAGCTGTCTGACTGCCAGGAGCCACGGTAGGCCATGGTTGAAAACAAAGCAGCAACATTGGCACCATAGGTCCAGCAGGACCACACAAAGGACTACAAATTGTGAAGTGTACAGGACATCAACTGATGTATCAAAGGAAACCGGACTAGAATGGCATGCCACAGCAATGGCTGTGGTGGCAAAGAAGACTTTACCTCCATTAGGTGAAGACTGTCAATCATCAAGCCCGAGGCTTTCTGCAGAATGTCAGAGTGCTGCTTTGGAGCTGTGAAGTGTTTGCATGGGCATTATCATAGTGTGTATGAAACAAAAGGGACTGATGGATATGTGAAATAAGCTGTAACATAAACAAAGGTGGGTCTTATAATAGATAAAACCTTGTCGCAGTAGAGAATGTATGGTGACTGCTCCGAGGGCTGTAGTGGAGGGGGAGGCTTTTGTCTTAAAGCAAAAAGGGTACAGTTTTACATTCAGTGTGGGGAAAACCTGGCCCATCTCCTATACTCACCTGCTTCTCTGCTGTGGTCCCATGGCTGTTAAGGAGCCTACCTTTCCTTCTCACACAGCGAAGCCAAGTAATACCACTATGCTACAGTGAAATACATGATGGGTCTTGACACTGGTCAGCTATTTGCAGATGCACACTGGTCTTCCAGGAGGTTTTCTAGAGCACTGCTGTCCCCTGCCACCTTCATCTACCACCCACTGCCCCCACCACACACACTAACCTCTTAGCCACTTTCCCACCATCCCTTCATCTTCTGAAAGTCGTCCATTTAGATCCAGGTCTATCCCTGCCATACTGCCTTATACACCATCTGAGATTGAGTGTTGCATTCGGTAGCCGCTAAAATGGGCACTGCTTTCTGACCACGCCACCTGCTGTTAGAGAAGAGCAAAAACAACAAACACTTTCGCATCCTAGCATTACTTTTACATTAATGTTACACTTCACCATTATGTCTTGAATCATGACTTAAGACTACAATGAAGGGCCCATAATGGAAGACCAGTGCTCATGTGACCCTGACATTACCAGAAGATAGGGGTCGTCATACATTTAAGACATGCCCTACACATTCAAATACACAAAGCTAGCTGTTCGCAAGCCTTTATTACACTCCCCACCCCATTCACGTCTCATTCAAGACTCTAGAAACCATCCATCCCACCCTAGCTTTGACCCTACCAGCCTACCCTTTCCTCACACGACTCAATACTCCTGTGATAGTCTGTTAGTGTAGTCACCACAGCTTAATGACCTCAGTACCCTCTCCGCACATAATACTTATGGTGCATTCGATGTACCTTGGAACTTGGAAACTACATAATTTTTGACCTGAGTATGTTGGATAAACAAGGCGGGGTAAAAAACATAGCTGCCTGCAGTATTCCTTACGTTTTTTAGGTTCAACAACAAACAGTATAAAGAACCATACAAAGCAACACAGTGCACAAGCAGAAATGCTCATGTTAACTTCTATGACTGATAACTAGTGATGCATTTAGTGAACTACTTTACAGCTAAACTCAACAGTAGCAAAGTTAATGGATTTTAGCTGCACGGTACTTTAATTAATTACTTCTCTCATTTTAATGAGTTTACCGTTAAACTGTTCCTGAGTGGAAACTCAAACTTCAGGTGTTGTTTTCTTTGGTTTTTTGTAGTTGGAAGTTGAAATTTGAGATCCCAGTTGCCATCGAATGCACCATTAAAACAAGATGATGCTGGAACCAGGAAAACATAATTTGAGCAAAGCGATACTTCCACAGAGGAAAAGATCAGTTTACTAAGTATGCTTCAAAAATCACCACTCATGGCTAAAAGGAACAGAGGGCCCCACAAATCACTCCACAGACTTTCTCCACCAGGTCATCCACCTTCTGTCAGGAAGGTATATTACCACCATAAGCCTGGAGCCAATCCCAAAATGACACAATGATATTCAAACCACATTAAGAAAGCCATACTTCTTAGGTGCTTTCACACTTACCTCTGCTTCTATACAACACCAAGGTATACTGAAATAACCGTAAAGGGTGAACAATTACACCACTAAAGGAGAGTTCCGCTTTAGGGACCAACCAGGCACCGTATCAGGAAGCATGACATTCCAAACACAAAAGAATTTAATTCAAAACAGAATGCTTTATGCTGCGCACGCAACAGTATTTATTCCTTCATGGTTCTTATTCAAATCATTTTCTTATCCCAGTGGGTGCAATCAGCAGCATTCACAGTACTACATACAGCCATGCCACAAGTCGATATTCAATGTACTGTTTGTGCAATCCACAAATCTACAATTGTTAGTTTCTGCACAATTCCATTTACATGCCACTCCTGACACTTTTCTCCACCCCCTCCACCCTGCCTGCAGTCTCATCACCTCTTTTCTGCACTCCCCATTAGTCTAAATTGTTGACCACAAGTATTTAAACTCATCCACCTTCGCCAACTCTACTCCCTGCATCCTCACCATTCAGCTGTCCTCACTCTCGTTCACACATGTATTCTGTCTTAGTCCTACTGACCTTCATTCCTCTCTTCTCTAGAGCATACCTCCACCTCTCCAGGGTCTCCTCAACCTGCTCCCTGCTCTCACTACAGATCACAATGTCATCCGCAAACATCATAGTCCATGGGGGCTCCTGTCTGATCTCGTCTGTCAGCCTGTCCATCACCATTGCAAATAAGAAAGGGCTCAGAGCTGATCCTTGATGTAATCCCACCTCTACCTTGAACACATCCGTCACTCCTACTGCAGACCTCACCACTGTCACACTGCCCTCGTACATACAGTACTGTGCAAAAGTCTTAGGCAGGCAATGAAGATTATGTTCATGCTGGTGTAAAAGTACGACTTCAGGTTGGTCAAAGTGTGTCAGTTTCCATATTTCTAAACATCTCTTCCTTTCACCCCAGAATATAATTATCCAACATAGTCATGTACTCAAAGAGATCAACTAGGAGTGCACCTTGTCTGACTAATTAAGACCTCAGAATGTGAATTAGCTAGTTAAGTTCACAAGTTAACTAAGCTGGTGGTGAAAATTAAGAAATACTGGCTGAGGTTCGTTCAAGGAGAGGTTTGGAAACCAAAGTTATGTTGTTCAAGCCATCCAACCAGATATCAATAATATTTTACAGAACAGAGGAAATTATTTTTACTACTTTTTCTATTACTCTTTATTCATATATAGTAATGTTAGATTGTTTTGTTTTTTTTTTTGTCTGAGCAAAAATACAATTACTGCCCAGATAAATGGCCTTAAACATTTTTTTGAACTGGCTAAGACTTTTGCACAGTACTGTATCCTGTACCACTCTTACATAGCATGAAACCATACCGCTGCTCACTAATCATCACCTCCCTTCTTAGCCTAGCTTCCACTACTCTTTCCCATAACTTCATGCTGTGGCTAATCAGTTATATCCCTCTGTAGTTACTACAGTTCTGCACATCACCCTGATTCTTGAAAATCGGTACCAGTACTCTTCTACTCCTCAGGCATCCTGTTGCGTTAAACAGACTGGTTAGAAATGCCACCGCCATCTCTCGTAAACACCTCCGTGTTTCCACAGGTATGTCATCTGGACCAAGAGCCTTTCCATTCTTCATCCTCTTCATAGCTGTCCTTACTTCCTCCTTGCTGATCTGTTGCACTTCACTTTCCCCATATCATCCAGCCTTCTCCCTCTCATTCTCTTCATTCATCAGCCCCTCAGTGTACTCTTTCCATCTGCTCAACACACTCTCCTCACTTGTGAGTACGTGTCCATCGTTAGTATTTATCATCCTAACCTGCTGCACATCTTACCCCCGCTTGGTCCCTCTGCCTAGCCAATTAGTACAGGTCCTTTTCTCCCTCCATTGTGTCCAGCCTCTCATACAACTCGTCTTATACCTTATCTTTATCCTTTACCACCTCCCTCCTCGCCTTACACCTCATCTCCTTGTACTCCTGTCTACTTTCTTCATCTCTCTGACTATCCCACTTCTTCTTCGTCAACCAGCACAAAGGAACACACTGGCCTGTGCATCCCCAGTGGCTGGGTTTTAATCATCCCCACTTACCCCCTGGAATTACCCCACTGCCACAGCAAATTGGAATCTATCTTCTGTATAAAGACATCGCTGTAATACTCTGCAGAAATTTCACTTTGCCCATTTGAAAGCAGGATCATTTCATTACTGGTTCACAGAAACAATCCTATGGGTTTACCCATTCACTGTGCTGCTCAAAACCATCCAGATACTTTTCCATCTGCCCTTGTCTTCCACACTGAATATTTATGTTCCACCCACCTGAAACCATACCACAATACACCTGCAGTCAAAACCACTACATCTTCATATTACCACCCCCACATAACCCCACCTTCGTATCACTCATTACATACACAACCCATAGCTTTACATACATGCAAGTCGGAACAAAATGTCACCATAGTGTGACACATCCAACACAGCCACCCCTAACGTGTGGACACTCTCCTCCACAGCTACACAAAATCATAATGCCCTTAGTGTCCTATTTCAGCCATACTAATAATCCAGTGAGGGATCACACATTGTAACTACTGCTCTACATTACATTACGCATGACTAGTTTGCTCATATTACACAGTATATAGGAAGGGCTCATGATGAAATAGCTTAGTGCTCAGGTTACCTCACTGACGTTACCACAAGAGATGGGTCTTCAGATCTACCCTGAAAGGCACAGGGCATGCAAATTCAAACATACCAGCTGTTCAGATGTTTCCCAAACTGCCCACTCCTCCCCCCATTTGCTCTTTGCACCTTACCTTAATTAGCTATTCCCAAACTTTGTCAGCCCCCATCCCCCACAAATGAGACTTAAAATGCCACCTACAAATATGAACACCCATACCCCCCCCCGACCGAAACTATACCCCACCTTACACTCCAGTTTGAGAACCACAGCCTTAACCCAAGCAGCACTTTCCCAAATCTCCCAGCCCTACCACATGTGCAAGACATTGGGCACACCACTACTGTACTCTAGTCCAGTAGGTGGCATTGCTTAGTGACCTCCCTACAGTTTAAATCTCTACCATTCTAACTTGGAAAATGGCATTTGCATAATGATCAGATTTGCATCTCACTTATAACACCCTGCCTCAAATCAACAGTCCTACTTAAGACTAAATAGCACTGAGTGCTATGGCCACAGAAGCCACCCAGAAACCTACCCCATCCCACAAAGCTCAGGTTCCACCGGCTCACGGACTGTCCATCATGAAGCTGCACTTACTATTTCTGCTGGAACCCTAAATGTGACGTCATAAAGCTACAACATACAACCACAACACCGTTTTAGAAACGACTTTGTTCCACATGCTTAGTACATTCCACTTCTACGTTGCACCTGATGCTGTTGGGTGTTTAATGCCTTCTTTGCCTCTGCTCTTGCACAGCATCTTGGGTGAGTCACTTAAAATGCAAATTCTAATTTTGGAGGAATTGATTAAGTAAAAAGCATCACACCAAACTGAAATGCATTTTCTTTTACTGTACTTCAGAGAGTTTTCATATTCAGTTATCAAAACACCATTTACAGCACCAAACACAGTCACATCACAGATCCAGCCATTAGAGTGATACTCGTTGCAATCCATGCAGTTCCAGACCATTTCAAATAAGGGGGGGGTGGTGGGAGTGCTACCAATCTAGGGGGACAGTGCCCACACCCACATGTACCTGCTAGTCATGTGCCTGTTCCCCACCATTCTCCTGAAACACAAACTCGTTCCTTATATCCACTCCACCAGCTGTCAAAACCACATTACGCAACACCTCCATCATAACATACACACCTCCTTTACCTAGGCACATACAGAACCCAGGAACCTACCAGGGCTTACATGACCTGGATTACGTAATATGGGATCCCCTGCTCCAGTCTGCTTCTCGTCTATCCTGAAATTCAGGGACAGACCCACTCCTCCTGTTGTACCTCACCACTGCTGTGGACAGCCCAACTGTGTATACTATGCCAGAGGCCTCCAACCTCCTATCTGGAAAGTTTTGGATCCAACCCAAAGACAACACATCTGATTCCGTTAATGAATGCCACTGAGAAGTATATACCCATTCCAAATTTCAAACACATCCGCTGTAGCTAAATAAAGACCTATGAGGGCACTAATTGCGAGCTGAATCAGGTTTATTGTATTTGGGTTGGATCCAAACTTTTCAGGAGTGTAGCCCACCAGGATGAGCGCTGGTGACCCCTGGCCTACATTTACATACAGCCAACCACACACACACTGCAATAATACTAAAGAGTCTTTGGTGAAAGGAAATGAGATTATATAGAAGTTATGTCACCAAACTATTATGAGATGCAATGCTACACATAATAGGAAGGGCACCATCTCCCTATTCTTACCATACCGTGTATAGTTCAAGATGAATTCATGGCCCATGTCGGTGTGCATGCAAATGGGTGAACCAAGTGGCACAACACAAATAATAGGAACAACATTAAACCAGAGCTCATTTTGGTTTTTGATGCCCCCCCTTCAAACTTCCCATAACTTTAAAGCCAGTACCTCAAGGAGAACATACCTTGAAAAAAAGGCACCACAAGGCTTTGAGGGTATATTACACATCAGGAGGCACCTCCCGGTCACCTGAACTGCACTCTGGCCAACGTCTACTCCGCACATAATTTATAGCCTCCATCACATGACCAACTATGGAGGTCATGAAACAACCAGCACTTGACACATTACAAGGATTAAGCCAGAGTTCATGTGTAGCCACCATCCCAGAGGGTTAACAGGCATAGTGCACCCATTCAAACAATCCCACACTATAAACCAAAGACATCTTAAAGCCACTCACCACAATTTCCTTTCATTAGTCCTTCACACCCTGTTTGCATTATCACACCAAACTACATCTGCTTGACAAACCTGGTTACTATTTAGCTCCAGTTATAAAGAAAAACTTTACAAACTTACTGGCTTTGCCAGGATACAGACTCACACACACATACACACACACATCAGAGGCTCAGCCGACCTTCAAGCATACAAGAGCAAGAAGCCTGTCACGCATTCTATAAAACACAATATCACCTGTGGCAATTCAAAATAACCCAAAACACAAGTCACTGTCAGTAAAGAATGATCACTTTTATCCTCAACATGGTAACAATCATAAGGGGAAGAACACATCTAACCTTTAGCCTGAAGAGACATAAGGAGAGAAATCTTTCCTATAGATCCAACTTACACAATCGTCACAAACACACAGGTAGGACCCAAGTGCAGGGTAAAGTGCTCTTTAACAGCAGTCAAAATCAGGGGAGGTCAAAAGCCAGACAGTCAGGAGCTTCAATGCCAAAGGAGGTATTCAAAAACCATAGTCAAGACAGGCAAGGTCAAGGTCAAAACATAGTCAAGGTCACAGGCAAGGGTCCAAAATCCAGAAGAGCAGTCACTACAGCAACCAGACTTCAAGGACCCATCAAATGCACTACACACAATAGCTCACAATGAGGTGAGCACTCTGCTGGGTATAAGTGGGGACCGCTAAACAAGACACGGCTGATGACGATCAGGAGTAGGTTAGATGTGGGTATGGCCGGCTAGGCTGGCGCACGACAGCAAAATTGCCATCAGAGCCAACTTTTTAAGAATGAGCAATAGAAGTCAGAAACCCGACCCGAGCCTGACAGGTCCCAACAAAACATCGGATTTGTCGGGATCAGGACTAGGTTCAGGTGTTTTTTTTATACAAGCTTTTATATTACTATTATTATTGCTCTGTAATTCACATATCACCTCCCCCCCCGGGCGTGTTTCACCTGAGTGATAACCAGCTATAGTAACCGTCTTAGTAATGGACAAAATAAGGTGTATGAGTCGGGAGCGGCTTCATAATGGAACAATTGTGACCTTGTTGTAACAAAGGAAAAACAACTCTCTGGTTTCGTACAGTGTAAAGCGTGCTGTACTGTTTTGAGCAAAAGAACTGGCATATCTTCTCTTCAGCGACATGTGGACTGTGGGGGCAGCCGCTCGACTTCGACAGCATGTACCAGCGGTCAGAGGCAAATGTCCATGTCACAGTGCTTCTTTGCACCTGTTAAGACAGTAACAGCTCTTGTCAAATCAAATATTCCTGATAAGTGCGAAGACTTTTGCTGTCGGGATGTTAGATCTTTTGCCACAGTAGCAAGAAAAGGTTTTATTGATGTAGAACAGGAACTTGGGAGCGAGCCATGGTCGAGTTCCAGCCGAAAGCGTGCTACTGGATCCTACTACCATGTCTCATAAATGTAAGGCGATTGCAATGGCAAAAAAGACAAGATGTCAGAGGAATATCAAAGATCTTGTATGAAATTCATTTCGGAATGACCACAGACGTGGACCGACGGTCACCGTAAGGTCAGTTACCTCGCAATTACCTGCCACTATGTCACACCAGAGTACAGGCTTAAAAGCTGAGTGCTTACCACTGCAATGTCCCCCCTCGAAGAAGCAAAAACAGGTGACAACTTACAGAGAGAGTTATGCCTGCTGCTTGCTAAGACTTGCCCACAGTGTGTTAAGCATCCCTCCAAGTAGCAGCAGGCAGAATGACAGACCTGAAGAGAACAGCGCTGAAACCACCAACGGTGGATGCAGTTCTGTTCTGTGGCCTCATCCTCAGCCCCAAGAAGACAACCTTGACTTGCCCCTACCACCACCGCAGCATGACAGTGTAGGTGGATGCGCTATTAGAAATGCTATGGTGAATCGTTATTTCTCAAATGGTTAGTAGGACATGTTTTCTTTAGTAAAATCAAACATGCAAACTGCATTGGTATTACGTGTATATGTTTGAGAATGGAGAATAAAAACTTTTTTTTTTTTTGAGTGGCTATTTCTTTACTTCAGCCGGAACTAATATATCTGTCCAGCAGGTGGCAGTTGAGTTCTAATACATCGATTTCCAAAAACAAATCCTGTGATGTCTGGATCAGCATTATCCAATACCGCAATGCCTTGTAAAACCGAAACAGAAAGGACTGAGCTCGATTTGATCCTAGACAGGGAAAAAAAAGGGGCGGGATTTCATTATCCGGACAAATTGAATCCAGATTAAAAGTTTTGAAAAGCCGGCGCCTGGATATTCAGAACACAAGTGCGTATCTTGATAATCTTGGAGAATTGTATGACTTTAAATTTGTTTCATCGCTACCCATTGAACTTTTTTTTTCTGAAAACTTTATTGTTACATACTTGTTTTACAACAAAGAGGTATAACAAAGATCCATAAATAGCCAACACACATAACTATGTACAAATCAGGGGAGTAATACATACAAAAATTACACAAATATGTAGACATAAAAGGAAAACAAAAAGAAAAAAAGCTGATAGGTTTAATTAAAGAATATTCATATAGCTGACAGTAAAGTCAGTCATCAATAGCAACCTCAATCAATGAAATGAAACTGTTCTAAAATATTAATGGTTTTCTGTGCTTTCTTGTTTTTTTAAACCTTTAATCATGGAACCATATTGTTTAAAAACAGTGAGGAAGTGTTGAAAACAGGGTTTACAGCCACTCCATCTCGCTACTCGTGTGCTTCCTTTACAAGATGCGACGGAGGAAGCGAGCGGGCTTTTTGGTTAGAGATCGATCCATTCCTAGTCAGAACTCTCTGCTTTCCTTGAGGATCATCGACCACTAAATGAACTTGATCAACCACGGAAATACTGCGTTTCTCATTGCTCCGATGTGCCGCCATACACCGGGCTTATTCCGCTTTCGGAAGCCCATCCTCAGTCTCTTGCCACCTGCCTGGAAATGAGGCACCGTGTTCGGAGGAGTAGATCAAGTCAACCTGCGTCCCCTGGATTACACGCCGTTGTTTGTTGAAGACTCTAGCATTGCGAGGATGGCCCTAACGAATGGAAGATCGATCTGATCTCAAATAAGACTTTCATTCTCAGTGACTTCTTTTTTATCCCACTAATCTGGATGTTTTTTTATTATTATTATTTTTTAATTACAGAAACTTGGCTCGGCTGTGGTGAGTCCACTGCGTTACTGGAAATTTCGTTTCCCGAGAGCTACTGGTGGTGTTGTTTTTTTAAAATCGTTTTAAATGCCCATCCCTTGTCATTGAGAAATATTCCACTTTTTAAGTACTGCTGTTCACTATTGACAGGTTTAACCATTAGCTTTATGCTTTAATGTATCGACCTCCTAAAGTCAGTAAGGACTTTTTAGTTGATTTCTCCGACTTGTTGTCTTTAGTTTTGCCCACTGCAGATAGATTGCTTGTTTTGGGTGACTTTAATATTCATGTTTGTTTGTTTGTCCGTCCCTCCAGTCCAGTGGTTTGTGATTTTTATTCAGCTATTGGACTCTTTTAGTTGAACTTCATCGGTAAATGGCTCTACTCATAAGCATGGTCATACATTGGATCTCATTTTATCAACCGGTATCTGTTAGTAAAGTTAATATTTTGGATGCCACTTTTTCTGATCACAAGCCTACTTTATTACTTTTCCCTTTGCTTATCTACCACCTCCGATTTAAGCCGTAATTCCACTACTGCTGGTCTGTTTAGAGAGGCCTTTTTTAAAGTACCGTCCACGATATGAACGACCTAAAGTCCTAAACCTTGTATCTGTTGAAGAATCCGTAGCTGTTTTTCATTGGAGATGTACTGATATTCTGGATACCGTTGCACCTTTTAAAGCTAGACGGACTAAAACTAAACCTCAAACATGGTTTAATGATTGTTCGGAAAATGGGGGGGAAGATAAATTACAAATCTCTAAAGACAATTTAAGGAGTTGTCTGACCACGTTTCAAAACGCTGTAAAACGTGCGCGGGAAAATTCTCTGCGTTAACTGCCGAAAATCAACGTACACCTAAAGTCTTGTTCAGCGTTATAAAATAGGTTGTATCTCCACCTGAGCACTTAAATCTTGATTTGTCCGACGAAACGTGAAGATTTTTTAAAAAGTTCTTCATAGGTAAGATTGACACTGTTACATTGATTATTGCTCTGATGGCTGGCCTTATGTCACATTCTTGTGATAGGGTCAATACAACCGTTGGCAGAGTTTGAACCCCTTTCTTCATTAAGGGAAATCATCTTCTTTGTTTTCCCGAGTCATTCCCTCTTTTTAAAGCCGTCTTTGATGTCACTGGCCCTTGGGTGCTTTCTATTTTAAATGCCTGTCTTTCGGAAGGTGTCGTTCCTTCGTGTTTTAAACATGCAGTAGTCCAGCCATTGCTTTAAAAGCCTCATTTAGATTTTCGCCTACTTTCAAATTATCGTCCTATTTCAAAGCTGCTGTTTTTTTTTTCCTAAAGTTTTGGAAAAAGCGTTCTTTTCGTGACTTTTTTTTTTACAAAACTATTTTAGTAATGTTTCAATCAGGTTTTAAGGCCTTTCATAGCACTGAAACTGCATTATTATGAGTGTTAAATTACCTCCTCCTTATTGTTGATGCCGGGTATTGTGCAATATTGGTTATTTTAGGCTTAAGTGCTGCTTTTGACACGATTGACCATATTGAACACTTGGGGAGCATTGGCCTTCAGGGCACAGTCCTTGACTGGTGTATTTCATATACTTTAGCCAGCGAACCTTTTCAATACTTGCAAATTGGGAATATCCATTCTTCCACTGCTCATATTCCCCAGGGATCAGTTTTAGGTTCTCAATTTATGTTCTCCCCCTGGGCAATAGGCTATATTTCGTAGGCACAACATCTAGTTTCATGGCTATACTGATGAAACCCAGATTTACCTTCCATTGAAACCTCGTGACCCGTGCTCTGTGACGAATTTATTTGCTTGCCTGACAGACAAGTTGTAATTGTGTGGTGTTGTAATTGATGATGTTGGTTGTAATTGTGTGGTGATAATTTGTGGGGTTGTTTTTTTGTTTGTGCTAGTTTTGTACAGCACTTTGGGGAACTTAGGTTATTTAAATGTGCTCGAGAAATAAAATTTACATTGCGTACCTTTGTATCTGTTATGAGTTGACCTTAGCATTTGAAGTACTTATTTCAGTTTTCAAACCAACCAAATGCATAATTAGTGAAAGACCTACCAGGGTAAGGTGTCTTGGTTTTGAAAGCACTATTGACTGATGTCTAGGTAAGCGTTTTGGAAGGTGGTGAGGAGTCTGCAAATTCATCTTCAGTCTAGCTGTAATTGGTAAAAACTTAGCCCACTTTCCAAATTACTTGATATGGCTCTCGGTCTTCAATCTGTCTTGAGTTCATTTGAACATGAATGGTAAACTGAGTTTATTTAACAATGTAACTTGTAGAGCTAGCTAAATTAGCTTATTAACGGGGGTCATAGCATGCAGGGGTGACCAGGGATGGTTGTAACACAGGGTTAGTTGTTACAGTGGCAATTCCACAAATTAGGAAATGGCTAGCGTCATATGATCAACACTGTATGTGCTCACTTCCTCCCTGGTGTCATATGTGTAGTTTCATGAATGAGGAGCCAAGGCTGCTGATTTTACAGTCAAAAAATCCAAATTTGAGGTACAAAAGTAACATTTTGAATCAATATTTATATTTTGATTTGCATGCTTAATGTGCAAGTTAAAAATCTGAAACTTATCAGATGAGGCATCAGTCTTTCAAGTGAAATGTTAGGTGTTCGATTTGTGCTGGTCTCAAATTTTCTTAAGTTCAATAGCCAGAAATGTAATGGCTGACAGAGTTGGGGATGATTATAACACTTTTCGAAGTGTTACTTACAATCGCCGTAGGGGTTTAATTGTAATAAAACTAGGCCTAAAGAAATTTATTTTCATTGTAATTATTCTATTTTCCAGCATGCCTAGCCAGTGTAAAAAAAAAAAAAAAAAAAAAAAAGACAGGTGTGTTTTGGTAGACATTCTGAAAATGGCTGCAATAAAAGTTAGACTGGGAGTGTCAGTCAGATCTGTCGCCAAGGCCCATTCTATCTGCCATTCTATCTCATATAGCTTCCAGTACCTGGTAGACCTATATTCATATATGATAACTGTAGAAAAAAAAAAAAAAGTCAAATTTGATTAACAATAAATTTTAGATCAATGGTTTCAATTGATTTAGGTTCAAAGTTAATAGTCTGATGGTCAACCAAAGTTAATTTTGTTCCAAAGACAAGTTTTATGAAGGCACATTAATTCAAGTTGGACTAAACAAGATAATTACAAATGTGAATGGCTGTTTCATTTCATTCAGTGAGAGTGAAGTTTATTTAATGCAAGATCATTTACACATATAAATATTTTTTAACATTTGAAACGTTTCCATGTTGAAATGTTTCAGGATCAAAAGAATCAGCACTCACACACATGCACACACTATTTTGGTAAAGCTCTTCTGATACAAACTGCATGATTTGGTGTCCAATTTTGACCTCTCGCCGTTACAACTTACCCCGACTACTGTTACAACTGAGCCCGGTACTGCATGGGTAGATTGTACCAGTGGAACTCGTTGTATTTTACCTAAATTTTCAAAGACTGCTACATCAAGACAGAATTTCAAATGTATGCAGTTTGTAGAAGGCAACCATAGGTACATAATAAAAAAAATTTCGAGTTCTGGCTTATGAAATAATGTTACAATCATCCCTGGTCTCCCCTACCTGACTTTCCTCTCTCAGCTCCATAGGATGGACAGCATTAAATGCTTCAACATAGGCAACATGGTTTTATTACATGCCAGGGATTTACTGCAAATACTACATATCACCTTGTTTTTGGATTTTTGTAATGAGAAGTCATCATCATTTTCTTTCGGCTACTCCCGTCGGGTTGCCACAGCATAATCAACCTTCTCCATCTCCTTCTGTCCTTTGCATCCCGCTCTGTCACACCAACTACCTGCATGTCCTCTCTCACCCCATCCATAAAACCTCCTCTTTAGCCTTCCTCTTTAGCCTTCCTCTTTTCCTCTTGCCTGGCAGCTCCATCCTCTGCATCCTTCTCCCAATATACCCAGAATCTCTCCTCTGCACATGTCCAAACCAACATAACCTCGCCTCTCTGGCTTTGTCTCCAAACTGTCCAACCTGAGCTGACCCTCTAATATATTCATTCCTAATCTTGTCTATCCTCGTCACACCCAGTGCAATTTTAACTTTAACTCTGCCACCTCCAGCTCTGCCTCCTGTCTCTTTGTCAGTGCCACCGTCTCCAGCCCATATAACATTGTCATCCATCTCACACCCAACTTATGGGACATATGCATTAACAACATTCGTCATCACACCTTAAATTTCCAGCTTCTTACTCACTCTGCCCGACACTCCTTTCACCTCCAAAACACCCTTGGCATACTGTTCCTTCGGCATGACCCCTACCCCATTTCTCCTTGCATCCATACCATGGTAGAACAATTTAAACCTGCCTCCAGTACACCTGGCCTTACTCCCCTTCCATCTGGTTTCTTGTACGCACAATATATCAACCTTCCTTCTCTCCGTCATATCAGCTAGCTCTCTCCCTTTACCAGTCATACTGCCAACATTCAAAGTTCCTACTCTGACTTCCACTCTCCTGACCTTCCTCCTCTCCTCCTGCCTTCGGACATGCCGTTCCCTTCTCTTTCAGCCAACGGTAGCCCATTTTCCACCAGCACCCTGTTGGCTAACAGTACTGGTGGTGGTCGTCGTTAACCCGGGCCTCGACCGATCCGGTATGAAATCTGTATTGTTGTCCGCATATTTGATCAGGCAGAAATTTACTCCGGATGCCCTTCCTGACGTAACCCTCCCCATTTTTCCGGGCTTGGGACTGGCACGAAGAAATGCGCTGTCTTGTGTATCCTCAGTGGCTGGGTTTGTGATGAGAAGTACCATCTGACAATTGATGTCTATGAGGTGGGCGGCATTTTTGTGCAGCAGCCTAATCCGTCTTTACCCTCCGCTCTCTCTTCTCAGATCTCGCAACGTCTGTGCTGGGAGAAGGGGTGGGGGCAGGACAGGCAGTCAGGCACACTTGTGCCAAATCAATTTACTGTGTAAAATTGACTCCAAGGCTCTGGAGCACACACACACACAGGCACTTGTATAAATCTTTTTACCGTTATTTTTTCATCCCAGAATTTTAGAATAGTGTTTTATATCCCTTTTAAGCCCAAGAAAGGCTCTGGTGAGTTTTTCGAAAGGATCAAACTTAAATAACGTTGAGAATCATGCATGGTTTCAAAATAGAGGTTTCAGTGGCATAACTCATAAAATATTTATGAAATCTTTAACTTGTTTAACCTAAATGTAAAGTTCCAAAAATTTTTTATCTATTTTGTCAATATGCAGAAATAAAGTGGAGGTAATAATTGATGCCCATTTCTTTATTCAAAACTGCAAAAATCAGCATAGTGTTGGTTAACTTGTTCTGTGTCACACGTTCTAGGTTGTCAGCCTGGTGTGGTACTAATTCGTGCTGCCATCTCTTATTTGTTCTCCAGTGTATAGTCATCTACAGGCTGAGGAGCCGTCTGGTCAAAAGCGAAGGTCACACTTGCTGTTAGCACAGGAAGCAACGCTGGCTGAAGGTGAACAGCAACACAGGACTGGTGACATGGCAGAACCACGACTGAAACTGGCTACAGTTATACTCCACAGACTTCCACTGGACTGGGAAACAAAATACTATAAACCAGGATTAATTAGTTTTAAGATGGAACCTGATAGTCAGCACTTCCATTATACTGGATGTTCTAAGGTGTGTACTTCCAGTGCTGAAGAGATGGGCTCCTCGTCTCATCTGGATACTAACCACTTAAAAACAGAAACTGATGTAGGAGACAGTATAAATCCTGAGTTCCATTTTTTAGAGCCATGCAGTAGTACTGAGATCCAGAGTGTTTTGTCAGCAGCTTCAAATGACATGTCTGGTCTGTTACATAAACACTGTAAAGAAGAGATGGATAAAGTTTGGGCAGGAAACCCTTTGCAGTTACAGGCCCAGGAGTTTACGAAGACAGACGTGGGTAACGTTAACAATGACAAGTTAAAGATGGATGTAATGACAACACACTGTAGTTTTAATAGAGCTGTCAACACCGCTGATATCCACACAGATGAAAGTGCTTCACAACCTTATGGGATGTTTGTGACTGCTGGTGTCACTCAGAAGAGGCAGAAACATAAGCGCCTCCTGTGCGGAAAGGGTCTTAAAAGCCAGAAAGGCCTTAGAAAACATCAGCAAGTTGACATGCCTGGGAAACCATACAGCTGTGCAGAGTGTGGGAATAATTTTTCAGAGCGAAAGAGTTTAATATCTCACCAGCAGATCCATTATGTTAAACAACATGTGTGCAGTGAATGTGGGAAGAGCTTTAAATGGCTTTATAGCTTAAAAATACACCAGACTAGTCACTCAGATGAGAAACCATACAGCTGCAGTGAATGTGGGAAGAGTTTTAAATGGCTCCATAGCTTAAAAATACACCAGACTAGTCACTCAGATGAGAAACCGTACAGCTGCAGTGAATGTGGGAAGAGTTTTAAATGGCTCCATAGCTTAAAAATACACCAGACTGGTCACTCAGATGAGAAACCATACAGCTGCAGTGAATGTGGGAAGAGTTTTAAATGGCTCCATAGCTTAAAAATACACCAGACTGGTCACTCAGATGAGAAACTGTACAGTTGCAGTGAATGTGGGAGGCACTTCAA
The DNA here is from genome assembly GCA_009936485.2 of Gymnarchus niloticus. Lineage (NCBI taxonomy): Eukaryota > Metazoa > Chordata > Actinopteri > Osteoglossiformes > Gymnarchidae > Gymnarchus > Gymnarchus niloticus. The sequence goes on along the minus strand of JAACJT020010822.1, from coordinate 2,809 downwards.
AAGCCGTGAAATCTTAAAATCACATCAGATAGTACACTCAGATGAAAGACCATACAATTGCAGTGAATGTGGGAAGAGCTTTAAATCGCTCAAAAACGCACCAGACGGTACACTCGGACGAGAAACTCTACAGCTGCAGTGAATGTGGGAGATGCTTTAAAAGCCGTGAAATCTTAAAATCACACCAGATAGTACGCTCAGATGAGAAACCATACATTTGCAGAGAATGTGGGAAGAGCTTTAAATGGCTCAAAAACTTAAAAACGCACCAGACTGTACACTCAGATGACAAACTATACAGCTGCAGTGAATGTGGGAGGCGCTTCAAAAACCGTGAAGGCTTAAAATCACACCAGACTGTTCACTCAGATGAGAAACAATACAGCTGCAGTGAATGTAGGAAGAGTTTTAAATTGCTCAAGAGCTTAAAAAGACACCAGACTGGTCACTCAGATGCAAAACTATACAGCTGCAGAGAATGTGGGAGGCGCTTCAAACACTGTAACAGCTTAGAAAGACACCGGAGAATACACTTAGGTGAAAATCCATAATGTTGTGCTGAGCGTGTGACAATTTTTCAAGCTCAGATCAAATATGACATCACCAGATTTTTCATTTTAGTATAGCAGGATGGGGGGGTTGAAATTGGGAGGTCAGATTGTGAAGTGAAGAGGGGCTGTATTGGTGTTATGCCTGCTGGATTTCATGAACTCGAAAGAATGTTTTCAACACTATGTATTTTTATCTTGTACACATACCATTACCTTGGAAAACACCTTAATTTGAAACATATGATGATGTCTGTAAACTAAAGTTCTGCTGTGATTTCTGGATTGCAGTGTCAACCATTTTCTCATTATCACAGGTGATTCCATGTTTTTTATCATTGTTCTAGAAAATCACCAACAAATGGTCTTTGCCATTTTTAAATTTGCTGTTATTTCTACTGTATTTCTACCGTGGGACAAAGATTAATTACTTTAACGATTTGCTTTTCTTAAAGCTTTTCAGGCACACTGGTGCATGATGGGATAGATGTCAAGCTGTGTAGTTAGGCTGTGAAGAGCATGAAGATGTCATGTATGAGAAATGAGGGGGCTGCCTACATGAAGCAGTAGGTCAATCTGAAGAAACAATAGAAGACTTTAGTTTGAATTAACAACAAGGCTGTTGATTTAGAGGCAGGCTGTGCTACAGCCAGGCGGACTTGAAATGTTGATAAGAATGAATGCTTTGCAAGTCACAGACATTTGGAATCGGATAGCTCGGGAAGAGATACGATAGGTGTCCAGAAAATAGGTTTCTGCAAAAGCAATTAGCTGAATGATGAAATTGAAGAGAGCAATATATTAGCATTTGTTTTGCAATAAGATGTTATATATAAGTTTGAATCATGATAAATGCATTCACGAATAATTATCAATATCATATGTGCAATAGCTTTTGAGTAGATAGAAGAAGCTGCTTGTGACTTGGAAGACTGCCTGCGTGCAGTCAATGTGAGGCAGGTGGTGGGAATGTGTTGACAAAGATAAGACCTTTAATCACAAAGTGTTGATCCTTAGTTGAACTTAAGTAAAAACCCAGATCACAGGTTAGCTGAAAATCGTAGAATGCAATGGCTTAGAATATAATGACAGCTTAGCTAATATTTACAATATTAAAGCTCTTAGCGTAATGGGAGACATGATAAAAGTGAAACGGTAATTGCATGGTTTAGAAGTGAGTAGCCTCAGATGTAAACATACAATTCACGTGTGAGAAAGGAAGTGCCCTTGAGACAGAAGGTTTCAGCTGAAGTCAGCTTTTCAGAAGAAATGGTGAGGGGTGTGGACAGTGGGATGTATACCTGTGATGTCAATTGCTTAGCCATGGAATATGTAACCAATCAGAATGAAGGTAGGAATGTTGATTTTGATTGCTTAAATTGCCATGTAACCTTTGATTGGGGTTCTTCCCTATGCAACTTTTAGTGATGACCTGTGAACCCTGACCTTTCAGTAAAGAAACTATACTCATACTTGGTCTCTATCTAATTATTTTCTTGGGTATTTTAAGTCAAAACACAATTATAGTGAAATAGAAATTGTTTGTCCAACTACCACAAGAAATACATTGAACAAATTTTAATGCACTGTTCATCATCATTTTCTTTCGGCTGCTCCCGTCAGGGGTCGCCACAGCACATCAACCGTCTCCATCTCCTCCTGTCCTCCACATCCCACTCTGTCACACATTTTTAATGCACTATCATATGTTCAGTTCAGCAGTTATGAACATTTTAAAGTGTCCTACTTTGGCAAAGTTTGTGTATTTTGTTATGAGTTTAAGTCAGATCTCATTAACTGCACTTTTACAGTGGTTTATACAGGTTTACTTCTGTAATAATTAAAGGCTTTAATATTCTTTTGTTCTAGTGCAGCCGTTCAGCACCTTACAGTAGTTCACCCTACAAGATTTGTTATACTTGCGCTTAAGGATGGGTGAGGCTGATTACACCAATTTTAATAAATGAATGCAGTTATCAACGTTTTTGTATTGTGTTTTGTACCTTTAGAATAACCTGCAGTGTGGGTTAATTCCTGATCTACAAGTTCTGTCTTCAAGCGTAATGACAATAATGATAACGATCCTTTGCTTTCCATCATTGTCACTTCCTCTCCTGCCTCAGTTTAACTGCTGCCCTGATTTAGACTTCATCGTCTACTTGTAGACCAGCCTTAGGTACGGCGCTAAGAAACGGGAAAGGTACTGTAATTACCACAGTGGGAGGAACACAGTTCAATGAGTGACATCAGAAGCTTTCACT
>JAACJT020010712.1:70034-86496 GCA_009936485.2 Gymnarchus niloticus | reverse complement strand
TGGGTGGGAGTATTCTGAACTAACCGATCAATGCTGGTGCTAAATGAGGCTTCAAAACCTGTGGTGGGTGGGAGTATCCTGAACTACCAGTCAACACCGGCTATGTGTTTTGAAGCTTTATTTGTCTCATCACTGCCATTTTGTGTCACATACTGTGTCGGGTAATGATTTACTTATATTAATCCATCCATTTTCCCTAAATGCTAATCCTATGCAAGGACACGGTGAGCCTGGAGCCTATCCCAGATCAGATTCATTGCAGGGTACACACTATGGGAATTTCGGGACAACACTTTGCCTAACTTGTATGCTTTTGGCCTACAAGAGGAAACCAGAGCACCTGTGAGAAACCCACATGGGGAGAGTATGCACACTCGAACCCATGACCCTGGGGGTGTGAGGCCACAGTGCCACCCACTAAGCCACCATATCACTTAGCATTGATTTCTACTTATACCTGCTAACCGTCATCCATTCACGATCGCCCCTTGACTTCGTCCTCAGAGCTCAGAAATGTTATCCACTGACTCCAGATTCTTGCGCACCCGGTCACATGATTCCATCAAACTATTTTTTTTTTTTTTACAGTTCTCTGATCTTCTTAGAAGGGACTAATTTAGTTTCTTCATGTGCCTCGTTGGTCATTAAGCCACACTTGACCGATGCGACTGTCATTCTAATATCATTTTGATTCGTAGATACTTCATGCATGGTCAGGTGAAGAGACCACTTCTAATGCCGTCTTAAAATATTAAAAATTAAGAAGATCGCAGAGTAACCCAAATACTATTAATGCTTCTGTGTTTTTAACAGCAAGAAATATCATTTTTGCTAATATGCTTGATAAACACTAAATGAAACAGACGCTATACAAGCTCAAAATCATTCGTTTATAACTGTGTTTCAGCTGAGCTGTCATAGCCAGTAATTAAACGCATCTTAAAAATCATCTGCCTGGTTAGGATTTAGATCATGCAGAGCTTGTACTGTGAATATTGTGCGGGAAAAATACTGTCATTGCTGACTGTCAGAATGTCTTCAGCTGTGGAAGAGGAGCTTTGCTGACCCAGACTGTGGTTATCTGTGAACTCCACTTGCTTTGAATGCGTCTCCCACAAAACTGACCCTCTGCTTCCCTCCACGGTGCTGGCTGCACGTTCTACTGCCGTGATTACTATTTACATTCTAACGGCGGTTACCGCACAGCCGGTAATGTCCGGTTGATACCACAACATTGTATATTGCCTCTTATTCCTGCCTTTTTAACGGGCCAGCTGGGGGTTGAAGTTCTGTGATGACCGTCTGTGTTCTAATTGTGGTTGAGTTCATATCCAGTGAGTACTGAAACAAAGAATTATGTTACTTTAGCCCCATTGTTGTTAAAGGCCACCTTGGGGTTAGAGTGCTGGCATACTGTTTTGGAACATTTGGTCTCATGTTATCAAGCATCATGGCATGTTTGTGGTATGCAAGCCAATGAGCAAAGGATTCATTCATGGATTTGATTTTGCAAGCAGGCCCGTTTTTGGAAAATATGGGCTTTCCCCCCTGTTGTTAATTCTTATTGTTTTGTTTTTTTTTTCCAAAGTTTGCTCAAGTCGGTAAAAAACCATAATGAAAGTGCGGCTGTCACGAACGGGAGATAATGATGACTATTAGAATTCACATTCTTCACAGCGAATCACGCACAAACCTTCCTGAGGAACGGTGTTACAACTCAAGCGATGTAACTGTCTGCTCCCTCACCGTTGAAGGCAAAATGTGAAACATGCCCCGCTCTGGTCTATAAATCAGAAACACACATGATGGGTAAAGTCATTACTGACTTCCAGCTCTGTGTCCTGATGTGTTCATCTGAATGAATTTTCCCTTTGTATTCCTGGATCATGACATTTAAATACTCCTCTGGCTTCCTGCTTTGCATTCACGAAGGAAAGATCTCCCATCAATAAATATAAATTAAAATAAGATTTAAATAACAGATCTATCAAACTACACAAATGAAAAAAGTTGTTCAGAGTAAACACACCAAGATATTTCTGCATCCATTTTTAAAATTCCAAGGATAAGACAAGAGTCCTGTTTTATATGTATGAATCCCACCTCGGCTCTGTGTACGTGTAGTTTGCGTGCTCCTCCGTGTGATCTAGGCCTTGTGCCCTATGTTGCTCTTGGCCCCCTGTGACCCCGCACAGGATAAAACGATTTGGAAAATGGATGGACGGATAGGCACCATGAGAATTTCATAGCGGACTGTGTCAAGTGAAACTGCACCTCGTCATAGAGCGAGCTCCACTCCAGACAAATCATCACACAAGTGTTCAGTGTGTAATTCTGTCACTTCTGCTAGGCATATTCTGGTGTCATCAAGCCCGTTGTGCATTTTGGCTCTGCTGCTTTCTAAACAAACTGATAAAATTGTTCAACGTCAACGTCACACTCTTGCCCCTCACTGGACGGACCCGTGTTTTACCACTAAAGAGACATTTAGGGCTGTTTGTATCCCCTCAGAAATACAACGTGTTAACAACATCCTGAAATATTTCTCATCTGTCATTAGAATAAATCACTGAAATGAAATCACGTTCTTTTTCAAAGATGTTCTTCTAATTTTCCACTAGAGAAATTCATGCATTTGGCAAGTAAACACGGTACACACTTCTAGTTCATGCTAAAGAAAATCATCACACGTGTGTAGCGTAATGTATCATTTACGATTTGTGATGTGAGCATTTTTCCATTGGCTACATGCAGCTTTGCCATGCAGTTCAGTTCAGGCTGTGGACACCACACCATTTCAATCCCTCTCAAGTCTTCTCTTCTTTTCCATTCCATTACTCCGGGTAATAAAACCAGACTGTTTTTTGATTGAATAGGGACATACTAGAAATTAAAAATAGGAGATCTTAACAATTGGAGTTCACCCTGAAACAAGGCTCCCTCATTGCATTTTAATGTCCTTACCTAATGACTGTAATAATTAAAGAGTGTACTTCTCGGACAGGAATGGGCGGGTTTGATTCTACGGTAACGTTACATGGTTGTGCTTCGTGGGGCTGAGAGCGGAATGAAAGTCCTCAGTCTGTGTCCGGGTGGGGTCTTGAAAAAGCCGTGCCGCTCGATAGACTGGGTCTGCCAAAGACGTCCAAAACAGCTGCAGCTCAGGTGCTGCGGTCGTGACAGTAATAAAGCGGTCGCGACAGTAATAAAGCGGTCACGACAGTAATAGCTGATTCTGAGATGTTTGTGCATCACTACCCTCGACCATCCTTTGGATACGTGTTCGCACACCAGAGAGGCTGCCACGGTCACATGCAGCGTGGTGTGTAAAGCATGGGCTCCACTTTTCAGGTGGGTGAATTCCAGTCTTTTTATGCCGACATGATGGACCGGCCTGGAAGCAATTGGTAATGATGGAAAAAATTAGGCTTCAAAACCCACAGTGGGTGAGATCATCAGGTGCCATCAATCAACACTTCACGCGGTCCACTTCCCACTGGGCTGCACCAGGCTGTGACTGGCAGCTCATGCTTACCCCACCCACCACGTCTCTCCTCGGCCATCGTGTGTCCGCACCGCTCAGCGTGGAGTCTCAGACGAGCCCCCGCAGCCTCATGCTGTCCCTTGACGTTAGCGTAGCCCACGGAGAGCACCAGTCAGCCAAAATTGTGAATCTTTATTGGTTAAAGGATGCCTGTCCCTCCCCATCAGTGTCAGGCTACATCGCACTGACATACCCCCCTTCTGAAGCGCAGGCCCACAGAGGTCATTAGTGGGTCTGAAAAATAATAGTCACTAGAAACACTTGAGACTGTTTGACTTCTCCCGCTGATGCATCTGTCTGATTTTGAATAGCACGTCTATGCCTGGAGTCCATGTTCATATTGAAATGGACACTACAGCTATGAAGAAACTAGTGATTCAGATTTTTTATATCTTTAATGCACCTGCACAGCAGTACACATCTTTACCGTTTTTGACATTGGGATTACAAATGGCCAAATGACGTCTCTAAATGACAATCTTCCGTGTCGATGTACGTGAAACACATTGCAATTATAGTGTACATGAAAGCTGGAAAATGAAGAACGGCAGGAAACGGATTAATGGCTTTGATCTTTTAAAACTTCACCATGGAAGGCAAGGAAATCGAATAGGTGGATCCGTGATCAAGTCGAGCCCAAACTTTCGCCTGAAGCACAAACAACCAGATTAAAGCTGTTTTGTTTTTGGCCAGTTAGGAGAAGGCAGAGTGCTTGGTAAACAGCTCACAATACTTTGAGAAACTGACGGTCAAAGGGAAGGATAGCATCGAGATGGATGAACTCGTTGATCACGGCAATCCGCACTGGAAGCGTAAGATCCAGGTATCGAAGGGCTAACACTTTGCAGGAACGCTGTCAATATATTTGACAAGAGTCAACAACAACTAGGGGGGCCTACATGTAACAAAATATTAAATAAACCAAAACTATCAGGTAAATTCACAAATCAAACGTTCGAAAATGATGTCCATGACAAAACCACTAGTTAATTAGCTAAATAACACCGAAACGTAGTCTTTTATGTATTTAGAGGCATTCCTCATATATGACATCCAGCATTTACTGGTTTGTTGGGGTGGCCCCTACCCCGTGCTTACAGGGGGCCGGGCTCCAGGCTAATGATGTTCTTGGGTTGGATATGCAGTTATGGAAAATAGATGGGTGGATATGTGGGGTTTAAACTGTATCAGCTTAATTAAATTTGTGATCTGAACTGATCCATGACAATAACATGTGTTAAATCAGGACATAATGGAAAATTACCAACCCCCCCATCCCGCTTTAACCCCCTTTGCCCCTCACGTGGTCGCCATCCCATAATGAGGTGGAGAGATATCACCTCCTGTCCTGAGTCTTTGTCAAGAGGAAGAGTCAGGCATATCCAAAGCAAAGTATAGTAGATGAATGAATGGAGAAAGTGGGAGGAGGCCATCTCCAGAAAATGACATCCAAGCCTGGGGGAGAGAGTAACTAATTTAATACACAGTCACTCGATTATATTCTCTTGGCTGCTGATAAGGAAGTTTTGTCTTTGGTGCAACCCAAGGAGTTGCTAAATAATGTGACTTCTTCTGTGGAAATTATCTGACCCCCCCGCTCTACGCCAGCTGTGAATAAACAGCAGGGCGATAAGAAAATTCCTTTAAACTGCTGTCTCCCCGGCTTACCGGAGGACAAGTGAGGCCATCCGGCTTCGCAGACAGCCAGCTTTCTGATAGTCACCAACCTGCCAAAGCATTTCTCACACCCTACACACGGGAGAGCTTAATCTCTCTCATACCCTCAATTTCATTTCTGATGATAATTTTGTCTGAAGCTAAAGCAAAATAAGTGAACAAGAAAGCCTTTTTTCTATTGTATGTTCAGTGTTTGGTCTTCCTGATAGATACGTTTGCAGTGCCTTTTTGTAGCTGGCAAGGTGTGTCCCATGCTGTTGGCTTCTTTATCACTAACCAAAATTTTGAGTGAAAAAGTTAATGATTATCCGATAATTGTGACATAAAAAGCCACCTTAAAACTGCAACATTCTTGCAGAAAAACTCACCGCATAACAGATTTCTGTCACTAGAACAGGCAGTCACGTCCAGTCGGTGGGCCATATTATCCATTCTGAGTAGCTCAGCTCCAATTTATGCATTTTTATGGATATATATAGATTTTATTACACACTTCAGCATGTCTTGAATGGAACTCATTTAAGGTGGGAGAGTCTTGAAATTGTCCTCGGTGCTCATCCTTCCCCATAGGAGCTAGGAGCAGTGAAGAATTTGTGAACTTCAATGCTAAACAGGCAAAAACACAGAAAAACAAAAGATTCTAACAATGCAGACATCCTGGAAATTAAGGCCAGGGTCAACACAACTGTGACTGGGTGGTTTTTAACTAAATTTATACAAATATTTGATATAAATTGACATATTTACCCGCTCCATGATGTAGGTTGCGTGAGAAAAAGGGATGTTTGGTTTGCATGATTGCAGTATCATGCTGCATGTTTAACTAGTATGTTTTAACCTTCGAATTCAAGCTCATGTTACAAGAGACTGAAGTAACTTTCTGTTTTAACAGTCGGTGAGTTTATTTGTTTATACATTTGTTTGCCAGAAAAAATTTCCTAAGGGAATTCATTCGCATTTCATGGCCTGTCCACTGATGTTTCTGCAGGGAGCTGAGTGTTCGGGTGAAGTTTGGGTTAAACACGAAAGCATGAGGTTATGCACCTTCAGCGGACATACAGAGAGAGAGAGGAATTTTACATGTGATGAGCAACGTAGGTCAAGCACCCCGAGTCTGCAGCGCCGTGGACCTTACCAGCTCATAATTAATACTGGCAGTACTCTCGGTAGGGGATATTTGATACTGTTCTGCTACGATACACTGGCATTGGTATGAAGATTAACATACTGTCAGATATTGAACTTTGGCTAGATGAGAGGCGATCGTTCCACCATGGACCTGGACCGACGCTGATGAAATTTGCTCATATTAATTAGTGCCGCTGACTTTCTAAGGATTTATCGAGTTCGATATTTGACGCGGATATAATGATCACACATCTTCAGCCAGTCCCTCCCCAGCCCCATTTTAAGCGTCATCCTAGGGCGGATGTCATCTCACCTAGTGAATCGCCATTGGTAGCTGGTTGTCTCATCTCCATTGAGAGCTCTGCAGGGCCTCAGAGAAGCTCGACGACATGAGACATGCAGTTGTTCGACATGCTCAGTGCAACCTTGGCCTCAGCTCGAGCATCCTCTCCTTATTCGTCAAACTTCTGGCTCGATGAAGGAGACTGTCGACGACTGCACCAGACGAGCAATTTGGCCATTGCCTCAGATCCTTTGAACAGTACTGTGTTGTCATGCCTGAAAATGGTCATAATTCTAATTCTCCTTTTGCTGCAATTTCATACACAAACACTTATTGTGTTTTCTTCCTTGGAATTGATTCACATCTTTCCCTATGATACTCAGGCAGCGATTTGTTTATTTTTAGCGTTTACAAGGAACCTTGTTTATAGCATGTACAAAGAAGCGTTTATCTCATTTTTATTGTTTTCCACTCTCCATGTTAATATAAACATGTAGAGTACATGATGTGTTTTGTCTGTACTTAATCCTGCATATTATGCCTTTCTAATTTTGAGTACTTCATTCAGTGCCCCGTGCATTGACTAACGTTTCATCGTCCTGCTATTGCCGCTGGTATTCTTGATAAAATGAAATGGTTTCCTTTCTGCTTGTTGTTGTGCAGATTTGTCAGACATTTTTAGCTGCGCCTCTCAGTTATTTGCTACCGTCGATGTCCATTTGACCTTCTCCTGGCGGTGAGTCAACCCGCTCGCTTTGACAGGATTCCTTTCCAAGGGGGGGGTGGCAGTGCCGCCTCTCTCAGCTTTATTAAAAGAATCATTGTGGTGCAGATACAGTTCTGGGGGTGGGGGGGTGAGTGTGAACTTCATGCCAAGCAGCTCTCTTTGAGCCATGTTTTAATTCCTAGACTTGGCTATCGATCAACAGAGGCGTGCCGCGGAAACGGGTCGATAACTTGAAGGCAAACAAATGGCAGCCGGCACAACAGAAGGGACACTGGTTTTGCCTCTCCTGGCCCGGTTACTGCTCATCTTCCCCGATGGACTACTGAGCGTGTGCTGACAGCTCGCCAATGCCACGTGTGTTAAGTCGAACAGGGCCGAGGTGCATTTCAAGTTGAACCAGATTAAACAAACAAATCTCAAACAAATGCTGAATTTATGTGCATTTTCCTGGTTTCTTATATTTAACCCAAAATTACATAGATTTGGAAGACTGCTGTTGTTCAGTTTTCTGATTAAAATCCATTGCCTAATTAGTATACCCCTTTATCAATGGCAGGATACTGTATAATTCAGTAGCATGGTACTCTTACTGTTTTATACAAGTGAAGATCCAGTAACAACCAGAATGCAAGGAAGGTTTTTGACCCATTTGGCCAACTATAACAATGTTGATACTGTGGGAAGAGCAATTCCTGGCAAAAAGAGCAGAAGTGGGCAGGATTTTGTTCCCATGGAGATTTTAACGAGTTAGGCTTGATTAGTGGTGAGCTGAATGAATTCACACAGTTAAAATAAAGCCAAACATATTAGGAGAGGTCATGTTATTTCAGATTTGGGGGTACAAGTGAAAAGAATCTTTAAATACCACGTTTGTATTTTTTCTAGAAATATTTAGATGTCAATGCAGATTTATTCTGGAATTAGTGTACACCGATCATTGATCATCTGTGGCTGTGGGTTCGACTCATGGCCTGGTGTGTTAGGAGGATGGTCACCCAACTCCCACTTGGGTTTCCATTAGTTTCTCTCTACGCACTTGTGGATTAGTGCCTCTGAACGTGTGTGTCAACAGAACGCCTGTTGTCCGGGGACCATACTGCCCTGCGCCTTCAGAGTTATGCTCCAGGCTCTCAGCCACCCTACACTGGACACGCTTCGACGAGAAATAGATAAGTGGATGTATCTTTACACCACTACAATCCTCCTTGGTCATACATCTGGTTTAACACAAATAAACGCTTTCGGTAAAATCTGACTACTTGCTCAACCAACAGCCCTATCAGTGCTAATTAATTAGCAGCTAAGTAAAACCAGCACATCCAGGAACCGGCCGCCTCTGAGGTAGTGACGTAAAACAACGGAGGACATGAGAGGGTCGTCACTTTGCCTCTCCCTAGTTCCCGTTTTAGCACAGTTTGCCGTTGCGTTACGAAACCTCTAAAGCCAGGTGTTCACACGACGTGAAGGGAAATCCAAATATGAAAAAAAAACACCTAATCAGGGGTTTTTTCAGACAAGCAGGCCGATGCAAGTGCCTGAGTAAAATTAGCATAGCTCGGATTCAGCCGATGCCAGTCAGGTAATATTGACCCGATTGTTGAAAGGATCCTGATATGGCATTCTGCGATGCCCGCGTCCTGCCCGGAGAGTTCGGATCCATGCAAGTTCTCCTGCAGCCAGTTTGCGATTTCCAGCAGCACGAGATTATCATAAGAACGTCACACGGCCGAGTCGTAGCAGGTCACAGTTGCGAAGCGTGAGATGGCGAACTGTTATACCAGTGTGACCACCACTTTCATCAACTGTGGCAGTAAATATCCACTGTATTTTGTTTGAGACTTTTTTTTTTTTTACTTTACCCAAGCCAAGTATGAGGCAACTCAAATAGGGACTGAGGTTTCAACGTTGCTGGGAATCTCACAATGACTCCTGAACTCTGTGATTGGTCCTATAATGTAGGAACATCCTATCATGTGGAAATCTGAATGCTTAGCAGAGTGCGCTTTAAATAAGATTTAAGGATCAGGGAGGTAAGGTCCTGCACCCTCTTTGGCATCTGCCACTTCCGCTTGAGGCCTTTCTTGGTGTGATTAATTATTAAATGCCACGGCATCAGGTGACACTTGAGGACTGGCTGAGGACTGGCGTGACATTCCGAGCGTAACTGGCGGGCAGAATCCACTTGCTAATTCTACCATCCCGGGTGAGCTCTTCTAGTGTGGTACCGCCCCCTCCCCTATGCTCCTGGCACCTCCAATACTACAGCACCTCCAAATTCTCCCGTCAGCCCCCAAGCATTTCCGTCGGGCTTTGAATTGTCATGGGAATGCCAGGAGTCCCAGAAAGGGTCGTGTCCGCGTGGTTTTAATGGGGACGTGGTAGGGTGGCAGGACCAGGTCAGGAGTAGGGCCCGAGTGAGGAGAGGCTGAGTCAAGTCACGACTGGTTGGGGTAGGATCGGAGGGTTTATTGAGCCGATCACACACCACGTCAGGGGTCAAACTCAGAAAACAGGAACTTGGGCAGTTGCAGGGCAGTAGTAGGGTGGGAGCAGGGAATCCACAGGGCAGAACCTCAGGTCGGTAGGCCTGAGGAAGACGCAGGGGCATCCAAAGGGGAGCACACTGGAGTCAGAAGGCCGGAGCAGGTACGGGGCATCCAAAAGGCAGCACACCGGAGTCGGAAAGCCGGAACGAGAGGCAGAGGGCAGAACCTGGACAGGGGAAGAGTAGCTCAAGGACAGAGCAGGGGTGGAGTGGTAGGCCAGGGGTATAAATAGACGTGGTGGAGACCAGCTGAGGCTCCCCCTGGAGGAGGGAGGAGGAAACTGCGACAAAGGGTTGCTTTTTCTAAGAAAAAAACCCTGCTTTTTTTGGAGTGATGCAAAAGTCAGTGACTTTAGTGGTGGACGTGCAGTTGGCCCTCGATTCTGACAGCCAGGTTTTAACGGTTTTTCACCGGTGGTGGCTAGCCAAGGAAAACCAAAACATCCCGGAAATGCTTCTTAAAGAAACAGGAAATTAAGAACGGCACCGTGGCCTGTGATTTCAGTTGCATTTCTGAAACGAGGCATGCTGACTTTCACGTGCTATGCACTGCTAATTGGCACGGTTCTTTGACTGGGTTGGCCTCACGTGACGGGATTTGGCTGCAAGAGGCTGTGGCATTCTCCTTTAAAACCTCTTCTGACTTTTTAACCGTTCGCTATCTCTTATTAAAACGTGACCTAAGGGGACAGCCATGCGCCGATCGATCGATAAGGACCTCTGAAGAGTTCTCAGTTGAAGTCCCTGGTGGACACTTAAGCTTAATTATTTCAGCAAAACTGTCTGGGCTTTTATGTGGTGAATCAGCCGTGTTTGGTGAATTTCTTGTATTTTTACACTCAAATATTTCTCTAACAAATGTTAAAAAAAACGGATAGGGTTTTTTAACAGAAGGACTGCGATTGCAGTTTCATTACGGGACCAATGGAGCACACCAGTAGTAATATCACAGACATGAGTAGACCAATTTGCAATTAATCTGTGGCAATTTCTCTTGAGTCCATTGCAGCCTGGCAACATGAGAAAGGGTGAACTCATGACTGAGAAGATGTTTTTTAGAAGCTCGGGTAGCAAGAAAATAGCCAAATGAAATGCTTTCCCCAGGTTGTCGTTGTAAATATTTTTTCGTTTTTGTTGTCGACGTGGACATGACGACATGGCATTGGTCAGTTTTGAAACGGTGGCTCAGGCTGACGTTTTGGGGGCATCCTCCTTCAAAGGAGGCCAGGCTTTTCCACAGTCCCAGAATCAGGCATTGCTGCTGGCAGCTGTTTTTATCGCCGTGCCTATGGTATTCAAACGTGGAGGCCCTCTCTGCGGGAAGCGGCCCGAGGTACGACAGTGAAGCCCAGGAAGGGAGCCCTTATCTCTTTTCCCCTCGGCAGGTAACTCCCCACAGTGAGGACTCTCTGTGAACCCGTGTGACCTAACACACCCCTCCCCCGACGCAGAGACGCACGCCACTCTTGCCACGCCTCCACCATGCCTCAGGGCAATGCTCAGAGGGCGCAAGTGTCGTGCCGCGAGAGCCAGCGATCCTTTGACTTTCAAACGACTCCTGACTTTAATGCACGTCCTCGGCGAGGAGCACGTGGTTCCCGTTCGCGTTGCGGCTATCAGAGCCAACGCGGGTCATGCCTCTGGGCAGGTGGGCTATTAGAGGAACAATATCCTGTTGTCGCATGGGGGCCTCGCCTCGATAACCTCAGACAACTGGAAAAAAACAAACACACTTTTCCGTAATTACTGTGTAACCCCTGCTTAAGGGTCACCATCTGTGGTATCATTTAACAGTCAGCAGATCAGGGTCATCCAGACTTATCACTGCCTTAAACTCGTAAACACGGTGAGCAGGCCTGAGTTTTTAGCCTTGAATCTTCATACAAAACCGTCCTGCTTTTAAAATGCAACCTCATTCAGTTTTGAATGAATAAGGGACAATAACAATAGCACTTAGCACTCAACACTAACACTGGATGTCAGATCCATGAAGTTTTAATATTATGTAAAGAATTTAATTACTGAAGGCAATTCTTTATTGAAATTTCAGCAATTTCTGCCTCATTCAGGAGTTTTTTTTTAAAAGTCTAGCTTTATTCACATAAATTAGTTGAATTAATTTATTCACACATAATTAGTTGAAACTACGTCGGCCCACTTTTAAAACGTATTAGTTTAATATACGGTAAATTTATATATCATTGTTTTATGTGTGTATTTATCCTTATTAGATGTGCCTTTTGGTCACTGAGTGATTAGCATTCCCTGCCCCCAGCTCGTTAACGCTCATATGCGGCAATCGAAAAGGGCTTTCGGTTTACGGAAGCTGTTCGCATTTGGCGGGACCGTTAGTGCTCCGAGCCGGGGGTGCGTGACCTCCGTGCCACACACACATATACGTCACAGCGAATGCCTCTCGCTGGGGTTTTTTTACGGCTACGTTGTAAAGTTATTTATTCCCGTACTGCCGAGTTTCTATAGAAGTCCTGCTTTATAAAGGAGGCACTGATATTATCATTCCAGCGTTATGCGGTATGCGCGGCTGTTATCTGCCCTGTGAAATACAACTTCTGCCTACATGGTCATAAATAATGAGCTGGGGGGAGGGGGGGTGTTGCAGCTTCATTTTTGCTTAATAGATAAGTAAATATATGTACTACAGTATCTAAATAGTCAAGTAAATCACCGAGCAGCGATCTTTCCGTGGAGCCGCCCACTCCTGCCCGTACCCTTTCGTGTTTGCCCGTCAGATTGGGGCTGCGTCGAGGTATTTACAGTCTGGGGTGATGGCGAACTGCACAGTTTCTTAAAGATGGGATATCTGAGAGATCAGATTTTTTTTTTTTAAAGACTTTTGGTGGAGGTGAGGCCTGGTGATTAAATCTGTTATCCAGCCAGTTTCAGTTGTTAATAGCATTAACCCGTTATTTTCTGGAGGTCTGGAATTCAGCAGCGGGTGCCAGTTTGGTCTCAAAGACTTGACACACCATCCGCCATCCCGTGATCCCAGTTCTATCTCGGAGAACTGGCCGTGGAACTGCCATTACGTATGACAGTGCACCCATGCTTGAGATGTGATGGACTGGCATGACGTTCCAAGGAGGGCCTGCCTCGTTCCTCATTGCTGCCCTAATAGATTCCCCGTACTCTAATTGCAAACAATTTTAGGTTGTTAGTGACAGAGTGCATGCAATCTCAAACATGGAGGTGTAATGGGAGGAATGTAGTTTATTCCTAAGCAGCCAAAAAAATATATGAAGAGATAAGACTTGTTCTTTCATGCCACGGACTCAGCAGTACAAGGTCGACGGTTCTGAGCACCGACTAGAATGGTGGGATGTGCCGCTTGTTTGCGACTTTGTCGCAGACAGCAGTTAGCGGTGATTGTGATGAATGGCATTCTGCTTGACGTTGTTTGCTTTGGTTGCACGACCTTTGTTGTAGTGAAATATGACGCTGAAATTAAGCTCCGTTCGTTTGACTCGATGAAGTACTTTGATTGTGAAATGTCACACGAACAAGACAGTCATACTCAATGCAGAGCCTGAACAAAAAGAGATGACAGGTTTTTGGGAAAAGAAAACCACAGAAATCTTATACCGGGTGGGATATTCATCCGTCTTTCTTTTGCTTTTCCTAAACTGGGCCATGGTAGGGGAAGGGGGTCTAGAGCCGGTCCCAGGCAGCAAAGGTCAAAAGGCCAGGTCACAGACAGAATATCTTTATGCCTTTTGGCTGCCAGGGGAAACCCAGAGTCTCCAGAGGGAACAAACAAACTCAGAGAGGTGGTGGAAATCGAGAAGTAGCCTACTTCTCACCGAGCCACCGTGCCACCAAGACGGGATGCTCCTGTTCTTTATTCTAATTATTTTAACGCCTTCTTCAGTCTGGTTTAATTTACCTGTAGCTGCTCTTTTTCAAAGCTGCTTTGCTTTCTTTGATGAAAGTTCCTTTTCATAATGAGCAGAACGTTTGGCATGTCATTGTCATGTGCCGTTGTAATTGGGTATTCATCTGGGCGGAATTAGTGAAATGAAAATAAGTGTGATCGATATGTGAAGGAATTCCTGTCCTGGCATTTGCGGCAAAAAAAAGGCAGCTTTGGTTCAAAACGGTGAGCACAGGGCTGCTGTGGAATCAAATGACCGATGTTTATTTGGATCTAATTAGCCGTGATTAGTTGTGGCCAAGTAATGAGTTGTCGGCAATTCAACTTTAAACACAGCTGACAGGATTGCAGCTGATTGCGAGACCCCATTGCCTTGACCAAAGCCGGAAGCCTAAACAATACCATATATCTCCATATTCAAAATTCACACTTCTCAACAGCCAGATTAATCTGTGCTTAAAATAAGAATTCTCTGTGAAATTTCCCGTGAGCTCAGCCTCTGTATTTCAAAATCGCAACACACATGATTGCTAAAGTGGCTCTTGAGTGAGGCTCTCAGCACACAAATTGTCTTCTCATTGTTATTCTGTACAGTGGAAAATGCCAGAACCCCAGGGTTGCTTCTTCGTCTAGTCTTTTAACTATTTATTGAATTCAATTCCTATTTTTTTTTTTTAGTAATTGCCAGTATAAGATAAGCTGGAGGATTTTCAAAATTTTGTAGAAAGACAATTGCAGAGTGTTGTGTTTGGAGAGTCCTCAACTTCAGCTGTGGTCCTGGGAACAAAACAGAATTATAAAATAACAAAGTGCTGGCTTATTTTCTAGCTGTCTATTTACTTATCTGTTTGTTTATTTATTTAGGGTTATTGTTTATTATAGTGAAGTCATTCTTTACTGTCATTGGCTGGAATTTAATTTCCCCTTTGCCATGGTAGGTTGGAAATATTAAATCTATTAAGCTGAGGGACCGAGATGAATAATTAATAATACATAAACAGTAATAATAAACAGTCATGAACAGCCCGGTGTCTAGACAAGACATGCCACTCGACGTTTAGTGCCTAGTGAACGTGTTGTCTACCCAGCAACTGACGACTTGAGTCTAACACAAGTCATAATGGGTCACACAAATACACAGAGGACAGGCAACTTGTCAGGGATGATTGGTCTGTGCTTTCCAGGACTGACACTAGGCTGACAGAAATGCTATACTGGAAAAACAGCAAGGAGGATGGATGGATGGGTGGATGGATGGATGGATGGATACAAACAAATACATTCTGGTTGACTTATTTTCTTGTGCCTTGGGATTTTTTTGCATCCGTTTTCCACATATCAGTGCACCGATCCTTTACGGTCTGATTTCTCCTGCGGTACATTAAAGTGACTTGGAACAGTTAATAAGGTGTTTAAGAATGTCTATGCAGAACTGGCAGATTGCAGGTTCCAACCCCACAGAAGGCACCTCTCTAGTACGTGTAAGGTACTTAACCTGCATTATACTTCAACTTTTGCATTAACCCTGATGACTGCCTCCTTCTGTATTCACTCACGGAACAACTAATTTGTCAAGAACATGACTTGACTGAAGTTCAGATTGTAGAATTAATAGTAATGCAGTAGGACATTGTGGCCAGTTGTTGGCTATATTTTATTATCCTTGATTAGATCACCAGACACAATAGGAATTAAGGTCAACATTAACAGGAGCTGATTTTTTTCCAAGTGTGAAATATTTATGCAGGACTTTTGGGATCTCAGAAAGCATACTGCGATTTCAGTCTACATTGTGCGTAAGCCTCAACAACAGATCAATAATTTCAGAATTCAGTCTAGTTATCCAGTTGTTCACTGTTGTGTGTGCGGGACCATTAGTCACTGTTGTTTGTAACTGGAGATAGCGCAACTCTGAATTCAAAAATCACACGCGCACACACACAATAACAGCAGACAGAAATCTCTACTGAATGTAAAGATTACGTATAAGGGTTTGGACATTTATCTGACAGAATACCAATGAGTATCTGCGAAATGACACTGGCTGTCATGCCAATACACAGCGCTCTTGTGTGTGAAAAGGATTCAGCTGACCTATTTTTAAAAACTGCACGTCGGCCAGCTGATTATCAATGTAATTAAGGAGCTTTAGCACATTTGCTACTCACTGCCTCCTCAAACTCTTTTCTTGTTGTTCCCGAAGCTAAAATGAAAATTGCAATTTTGAAAGCAAAAAGATGATTGCCTATACAAACTGCCCATCAATATCAACCCAGACTCGGGCCACAGGTCAGCACTTAATCTGAATTGTTTCAGCAAGAATCATGGCTTTCTGAATAAATAAATCCAAAAAAGTGTTGAAATGATATGATTCTTCGTATAAGAATCTCCGCACAGCTAAATAAAAAAACATAAATAAAGATGCTGTTGATCCACGTGAGAAAAAAAAGAACCATTTATCTGGTGTGCGGTTAGACTATTCCAGGAAGTGTGGGTCTCACCAGAGATACGACCTGGATAAGCTGTCAGCTCGCTGCCGGGCTTCACAGCTCCTAGTTCACACACAGAGCAGGGCTTTGTGTTTCTGAACAGCATGGAGGTAAACAACAGGGAGCATGAGGGGAATGTGCACTCTAAACAGGATGAATGTGCTGGCTCTTCACAGGTAG